>RDPX01000365.1:302259-322560 GCA_003991215.1 Morbakka virulenta
CTACTACTACTACTACAACTACTGCTACTACTACTACTACTACTACTACTGCTGCTGCTACTACTACTGTTACTACTATTACTATAACTACTATTACTACTACTACTACTACTACTACTACTGCCACTACTACTGTTACTACTATTACTATAACTACTACTACTACTACTACTACTGCTACTACTACTGTTACTATAAATACTCCTGCTACTACTACTGCTACTACTACTACCACCACTTCTACTACTACTACTGTTACTTCTGTTACTACAACTACTGCTATTACTACTAGTACTACTATAACTACTACTACTACTACTACTACTACTACTACTACTAAAGCAGTAATAGTAATAATAATGAAGGTTGAAGTGATGTTGCCATTTTGATTTGGTTTTCTATTTCATCTCACTCTTGTGGCTACAGTATATGTGCCTGCATTCAACGTTCCTGGCTTGTTGCTGGGCGCTGAGTGTGGGTTTTTCACCCATTCATTACTAGATGGTGCGTAACCACTCGATAATAATAATAATAATAATAATAATAATACTGCGGTTGCTGCTACTACAACCATTACTACACTTTGTTGGTATCACTGAAAGCCAAAAACCCCATAAGTTGGATTTCACCAGATTAGGAGGACATTTTAGATAAAAAGAATTTAATTCAACCAACTGGATGGACAAATTTTTTACATTTTATTGACACTAAATAGGAAGAAAGAGGTACAAAATGTTCGGTGAACACAACCCCCTCCACATATGATACAAGTTTTACTTTTAGACACTGTCCCTTGGTGACTGTTAACCATGACTCACGAACTGCTCACTCAACTCACAAGATACAGCTGTTACCCCCAAAAGACATCAGTTAGACATTTCAAAATTTAGTTGGTTGAAATAACCGTTATAAAATAGGAATAAGCTCAGCATAATCTTTACAAATAAAAAAGAATTATTTAGTAGACAGATGACAAAAAGTTGTCAATGGTAATTATACTTATGATAACCGAAAAAGCAATTTACAAAAATAGTTTTAATAGCTATGTCCGCCTGATCTTCACTCTTCATTTCCTGCAACCTAGGATGCTTGATTCTCGACTTGATCGAAGATCCAATCAAGTCAATTTGAATTGCGTGACTGAAATCTCCACGGTTCATTTACAACATTGGTTACATAAATATTTAATAAAATGAACATTACTATTTGTCTTCGGCCCAATTTATTTATGCCGATTTGCCCTTTTGAAATACAATCCTTTTTTATTGCACATTGCTGTTGTTAAGAAAGAAATGGTTATCAAATGGTGTTCACTTCAAGTAAGGGGGTGCTAGAGAGCTTTAAAAATTTGCAGATGGTTTGTTCTGCTGGGATTTTTTTGTTTGTTTGTTTGTGTGTTGTTTTTTTAACTATTCTTCAGGAATAAAAATTCCTGCCTTTTGCTTTTGAAAATTCAACCGTCAAATTTCACGCTTTGTACTCTTCAACTATTATAATTGTTTGTCATGATACTGATTCTGGGCTCGACGTTTGGATGCTTGGTTTCCTGATAATGGTGACAAAGATAATGTTGATTATCATGATGATGATAGTAATTATAATAAAGATGGAGATAATGATTCTGATTCCGATAATGATAGTGATAATCATAGTTATGATGATAATAAAGCAAAATACATCATATTATGAATCTAAACCCAGAGTAGAGTGCCTTCGATGAGAATTAAACACTGCATGTCCGCCACGTCGTCTTAAACATCTTTTCTTTGCTTGAATACCAATTTAACATTTGTTGGCATTTGGAAATGACATATGATTGGGTGAAGAATATGAATTAGAGCATTGCAACTTACCTTGTGTACTACACCAGAGGGGTTTTTAAAGTTAAGTTGAATACGGGTTGCTATTTGTTTTCAAGTTTCTGCATGATTACTTTCCCTTTAAAGTAACCGGTACTTAAGATTTGGTAATATTCTTCCCAACTAAAATCCACCGGTACTTAAGATTTGGTAATATTCTTCCCAACTAAAATACCGTTGAAAACGTTTGTGGTGAACTGGATTGTTAAAAAGTGTGTGTTTGTGTTTGTGTGTGTGTGTGTGTATGTGTATGTGCGTGCGTGTGTGTGTATGCGTGTGTTTGTGTGTGTGTATGTGTGCGTGTGTCACTTTTGTTTTTACTTGGATTTTAATTTTTATAGTTCATGAAACTAATAAAGGAAAGGTAGTTTATTTAGAACAATGTCAGCAAAGCCAAGTTCTAGAGCATTACAATATTGTATATCTAGAAAAAATCCCGACGTAAAGAAACAAATATATCTTATTTGTTGTGTTACAACCTTCAATTTATGACACATAAATTTCTTACGGTTACATTACTCTCCTCGCATTATCAAGCCAATTAAGTAGAAATTGAACTGTATAATATAGTCTTAAAACTGAAAATTAGACTTCTGCTATATGTTTTTTATCGTCAAATTCATCTTTTTGCGTTTTTGGAATTTTTTTTACGATTGTTTTTTGTTTGTTTGTTTCAGTTGNAAAATACCGTTGAAAACGTTTGTGGTGAACTGGATTGTTAAAAAGTGTGTGTTTGTGTTTGTGTGTGTGTGTGTGTATGTGTATGTGCGTGCGTGTGTGTGTATGCGTGTGTTTGTGTGTGTGTATGTGTGCGTGTGTCACTTTTGTTTTTACTTGGATTTTAATTTTTATAGTTCATGAAACTAATAAAGGAAAGGTAGTTTATTTAGAACAATGTCAGCAAAGCCAAGTTCTAGAGCATTACAATATTGTATATCTAGAAAAAATCCCGACGTAAAGAAACAAATATATCTTATTTGTTGTGTTACAACCTTCAATTTATGACACATTAATTTCTTACGGTTACATTACCCTCCTCGCATTTTCAAGCCAATTAAGTAGAACTTGAACTGCATAATATAGTCTTAAAACTGAAAATTAGAATTTTGCTATATGTTTTTTATTGTCAAATTCATCTTTTTGCGTTTTTGGAATTTTTTTTACGCTTGTTTTTTGTTTGTTTGTTTCAGTTGAAGAGCTATCACACTTCACTGACCGATTCATGGATCAAAATTGCACCATATTATGGCCTAAACGACTAGGACTTGGATAGCAAGAGGAACAAGAACTACTATGAGTAAAGGTCTTATCTGTCATATTAATTGCCAGTGACTTTTTTAAGTCAGGACATGCTATTATGATATTGTGAGAAAAAGATGTAATATCGGGCGTTACCTTTGCTCTTGTTTTCTTCATCATTTGGTGAGCTGTAGAAATTAGTTTTAAATATCAGGTTATTTTATTGTGCTCGAGCATTAGGTACATAAAAAAGCGACTTGGTAGTCAGCATTACCCCCAAAAGCAGAGGATTTGTTGCAGTTTTTTTTTCAAATGTTACAATTCTCTTTATCCTAGATAAAACAATTTGTGCGCTCATTTCGAAATGGACCCTTAGCGGCGGTTATTCGAAGGTGAGCGCAAAATTAAAAAATTATACGGCATTTTTATATTTTTTTAAATAGTATTTTTAGTATATTGTTTAAGTATGGTATTAAGTGTTTATGCGATTAAAAATGGAACCAAATGGAATAACTTCCATAACGGAATACGAAGGAACCCTGATTTAAGAGACGCTCTCTATACCCACCAAGGGTATAAAGCTATGAAATGAAAGGGAGGGGGGGAGGAAATGGAGATGATAACAAGAAAACATAGTTTAGCCAAAAGATAAGCGTTCACTCTAGTCTCAAGTCATATAAGGCAGAGAAACCACTCAGAAAGGCCCAGACCATTTTTAGAATCCAGCTATGCTAGAAACGTTGTTATAATTAATGTTGGTAAAGTTATCTAATTTTTCCTATTAAAGTTTCAAATACAATGCCATTATCTAACTTTTTAATTTATGATATATCTGAAAATACTGGCTATGAATTACGAAAAGTAATATCAGTTCCATTGTCCGTACCTTTTGAAGGTATTCGTATAGACAATAACCAGACACGAACCAAAACGAAAACCTTCATTGTAAGTCATTTAATATGAATGGATAAACGATAGCACCGGATTGCATATAGGATTCCAACCGGACTTTTCGATCTACCCGGGCTTTCTTAAGTAAACAACAGAATAATCGATATTTGATGCTCCAGTTTTTTTCATTTCACACTTAAAATATGCGGAAACAAGCATTTTATCCGTAAAATTTTTCATGTACAGCGTATCGTTCACTGGCTAAGGTACAGTGTTTTGTGAATTAATTAATAAAGAAAGGTATAGGGTTTTTTTCTCTTTTCACGTTACTGTATGTTCAATTTTTCATGTGCACGTATTTAAAGGTTTTTCTGGTGAGAAGGAGTACAGTTGAGTACAATGACAATTTAGGAAAGAAAATGAGACATCTTTTTATGTCTGTTTCATTTGTCCCTTTTTTCATTCACTTTTCTCTGTTATTGTTGGGTTTTTTTGTCATTCTTTTCTTGTGCTCGTCTTACTGTTCCTGGCTATTCGCTTATGATAATGGCCATGACGCAATGTTCTACGTATTTCTGAATTCTTAACGTAAGATCTGACCAATCGATTGGTCAGATCTTACGTTAAGAATCATTAATTGGTCGATCGATTGGTCAGGTTTTTTCTCTAGATTTGCTTTACCCCAATTAAAACAATATTTTGAATACCTACCGCAGTATTTGACAAATTACCTGTTTTCACCAAATATCATGTCATTCGAGGTGTACTCACGGTAACACTGCCTTTTCCCGGCTGCCTCCGATTGAGGAGAAAAAGAAGAAAAATCCTTCAAAGATAAATGTATTCTATTTTTGTTTCGGCATTTTTCTACTCTTGTATTACTGGTAGATCTTATATATACAGAATATAGCTGGCAGTAAGCGATATATATATATCATTTATGTATCTTATTTATTATAGTGATAATAATGATCATAATGATAAGCGTTATGTATATCTTATTTATTTTCTTCTTATTGCGATGTAGGATGTTTTTAATAATCTCGTCGAACTGTTAACTAGAAAGTAAGTGAGAGTGGCGCCTTACTTGGAAAGATAATACTTCTTTTGCGTTAAAAGTTACAAGTTGTTTTTTGTATCGTCTATTTCTTCTTTCTTACCCCTTTCCTTTCTCGTTCGTTTTCTTTGAATCCATTGTTTAAAACCATGATTAAACTCTCTTCAACAGAAGGAACGCTGAGTGTTTGGTACCAGTAACTCTATGCCTCTCGTGTGACAATGCTAGCGTTTCATTTACTGTCTATACTTACCTTTCTGCGAACATCATTTGTTTGGTACAAATTTTTGTAACCGGCCTATAATTATCTATCTCTGTCCATCCATCTATCTGTCTACCTACTTACCTAAGTGCTTTGTCTTAAAACGTTGGTCATTGCCTTCCATTGCTTCCTGTTCTTTCCTTTCGTGTAATGAGTGGATTGTATTGACTCCCGTCCAGTTAGTTAAGATTTTTTAAATTTTTTAAATGTCAGTGTGTCTGCCACGGCATTTTTCCTCATTAATTACTCTTGATAATATAAAAAGTTTCAAACTTCCTTTGAAAACCAAATTGCATCATAGCATTTAATGTCCCATAAATTATTGCCGGTATGCATCATAAAAGCCTACTGCTGAATAGCTGTGCTTTAAAAACAAGCATATCCACTGGATTACCCTCAACAGTGGGAACGTGAGATGAAAGAATAGTCTGAAGAACTAGTGATTCCGGCTTCAGTTTGAATGAGGTATAACCACTTTCCTCCTTTTTTAAAAAATAATTTTGCATAAACACGATGGTTCAACTGTAATATTTTCAAAGAACCAGTTGGAAATAGCCTTTGCATTGTTCGAACAAGTGAGTGTTGGAACAATACAAGCGTTCTTACCGTATATTATTGTTCCGACACTCGTGTTTTTTCTTGAAAACTGATGTTCTGTGTTCGTTTAAGACAGATTAACGAACCTATGGACGGAACGGTGAATTCTTTTCATCATATTTGAGGCCACACCGGATGCTAGATATGTGTAAAATACAAAATCGTCCATTTCCTGAGGCACTGTGTCATGGCTTTGATGTCTTCCGTCCGATTTACTTATACATTGGCGTCGTCAGACTTTGGGCACTATCTTATTAATTTTTGATGCAATGTATAGGTCAGAAATTGACGAAATGCGCTAATGCACGGCCATTTACAGCTTTTCCAGCCTTGCCCTGAAATGCCAGATCTGCTCTATGATACAGAAATTTTCACTCAAATGTGTTTTTTTTAAACAAAGGATAAAAGATTTGAATGTAGACTCAGTTGTTTGGCGTCAGCCAGACATTCTATGGTTTTCTAAATTTCGCTTTCGATAGTTAAATTAATACCAAACCATCAAATATCAAATCAACTTTGCGCATTCTTACATTGATTATTTTTGCAGATGGTTTTAGCTTCTTTTGAGAGATTCAGCGACATGATTAATACTTTAAACCATGCTCTTCACAATCAACCCTAATCTGTGTATCTCCACTATAAAACTGGGAAATGATATCTGACTCGATTTCTTTGTCTTGGAAACACTTACAAGAAATCAATGAGAGGGTTTTCCAGATTTGTTTCAAATATATTTAGGATAAAGAGCATGTTCTTTTACCCACTTGACCAATGATTTTACTTCTGTTTTCATCGGATGAACCATAACAGTTAAAATTCGAGACATTTTTTAACCAACTACTAATCTTTACTTTTACGATAAAGTACATACATTTGTATTTGTTTTGATCGTATCACGTATGGAAATCAAAGACACTCGTCTCAACAATTTTCGGAGAAAAATTCTTATTTTCATAATCTCATAGTGAAAATCCACTCATAGCTAGTGTTGAAAAATAGCTGTATTTCCTCATTAGTTCAAGGCAGAAGGAACCTTAAGCCCCTCCCTAAAAACATTAGCAAGCACCCTGCGCCAAACAACACTCAACAATCAAACAAATAAGATAACTTCTCCGCGATGAATGGATTTCCATGCACAAGTACTACAGCAATGAAAACAAACTCTTTTATTTAGCATAGTACTGATCCTTATAAGAAACTAGAACCATAAATTTCTTTTCAGTGGTCAACACATAATAACTTCAAACTCCATTCTATATCTCTGTGAATGTTTTCATTGTCGTGGGTATTGACTTAAAACTGTATTGGGTTGTGGAGTTTCGAAGTGAGTGGATAAGGTTGCCGTTAGGCAGAACTTTCTCCAGATCATTAGCAAAATGTACCTAGTAGCTATCCCTGTGGCCTTGAAAGACCATGTTGATGTCCGGTGGAGAAGAGTCTTCTCTTGTATATTGCGATGGGAGGTTTTTAGTCTTGGGTGGCAAGCCTCTTACTGATAGTATTACAAAAAATGTACTTATCTCTGTGATCGTCAATAAACGATCTGAAGTCTTGTAGTCGTGTGGTTATGAAAAAAGAATCCTAATCCATCGCTTAAAGAGGACATACGTAATTATGAAGCTGACTAAAGCGAAAAATTGCCGCATCCGTCGCAACGGTCAACCAAATAAGGCGCCCTTCAGTGACCGGCCAGGCTGAGTTCCAAAAGTATATGACTAGCTGTGACAGGTAGTCGTTGTCCACTACAGCATCTGGTGTCAAAACAGCAATGGAACAACGGTCAATATTATTAGAATAAGAGACAGAAACAACAAATAACAATAATAAATAATAAAAACACTAAAAAAGAAAATATTAAGTTTAGATTGGTAGTTAAAGCAGCTAGCTGTTGATCTAAAAATAGATATTCTAGTGCTACAAGAAAAAATGAAAACAGCTACAGGATATTTTGTTTGATAATCCATTGAAAGGTAAAGTTGAATAAATATATAAATGACCTTTCGCCGAAGTATTCTGGAGTAGGAACACTCTTGGTACCTTATATTAGATTGAACCCATACAAGGAACACCTAACAGCATGTGTTTGTTTGGTTTTTCTTGTTGTTTTCTTTCAACACTTTGTATGACTAAACTGAGATTATCTATCATCAACATATAAACCAAAATCAGATTCAACAAAACATTTCTTCTACTCTGAATTTAAAAAAAGGAAAAGGTATTACTCGATCAAAACTCAAGCTTTCATTTATAACCGAATTTTCAAACAAATAACGGTCAACGAATCCAGAAATGGTGATTGGAAAACAAAACAAAGATCATAAACGTCATATTCAGAACAAAAGGACCTCATCGTGAAACCTAAAAATATGCTCCCATTGGTGAGTGCAAGAGAATTGACCAAAATTGTACATGTGATTGGTTGGATCTTTCAAATAGCAAAGACATGTAAAATGTGCACCGGACCGGCAGCATAGTTTGACACTGATCACAGATTTATTGCTAGTGGTTATGTTTTTTCATTAGACCAAACGTGATCAACTCCAGATATAGCAGAGCAACACCCGCATTCAAAAATCGACCTTCTATCTCAAATTGTTCGGTAAAGACAATAATAGACTACAAAAACTTCTAACATGAATAACACAATGAATAAGAAAAATGAACTGATAATGGAAACAGTAAAAAGAAAACTTGAAGCGATATTCCCATTTCCCAAAGATTAAGCGCGTCAAGGAATCATAGGAAGATGAACAATTCCAGTGAAAGAATGAAAGGTAACAGCAGCTCAGAAACAAACAATCCAAAGTCAAAGAAAGAACAGAAGAAGGGAGAAATAGCCTTCGTTTTATGACAATATCAACTGACCATCTGTAGGAAGAGAAGTTGAAAAGGAATTGTGATGGCAAAGAAATCTAGCAAAAATAAAAAAAATGGTCCAAACTGTCTATTTCGAATGATAAACTAAAATATTACTTCGAAAACATTTTATATCTTTAAAACCTGAGTTTAAGATGAGATTTGAATTAGTTAAATTGGTAAAATTTACGCAATTGAACAATATAATGGATGAAGTGAAAGAAAATCCTTCAGCACTAGAAGAAATAGAGAGTACTCCAAAGCCTTTCAATAACAATAAAAGTGCTGGGACAGACAACTTGAAAAACGAACCTTTCGAACATAAATCAAGTATTTCATTGATGGCACCCCAGGAAAACACTGGAACCAAATTCCCTTGACTAAGTTCCATTCATAAAAGACCAGAGCAGTAGGGTCAGAAGTCAGTAAATATTGATAAAAGGAATGCAATACATCATGGATACCGATAGATACCGCAGCAGTTAATCCTCTCTCTCGTAGGGAACCTCCCCTTGGCTTACCAAGAATCAGGGTCCAAGCATACAAGACGAATTAGTCACACAACCAAGGACCCAAAACATAAGCCCTGAACAAGATGTTCAAGCCCTCCAACTTGATCTTAACCAAAAGACCAAGAAGTACTCAATCAACCTTACACGTCTATCCCGATTAAAAATGTAAACGAGAGAGCCGTTAGATTCATCAACAGCTTACATAAATGTGTATACCATTTTATCTCTCATCGATCCAATTGACATGAAAAAGAAAGAAGCCACTGCGCAAACGCAAGACCAAGGACAAAGACTTAAAGGAGTGGAGGAGGGAAAGGTTTGGTTTTTTTCACCTTAAATTTATTGTTTATGTTGTTGATTTTTTTGTCCTTATCTGGAGGGTAGACCTATTCTCTGTGCTTTTATAATTTTGTCCATTACCATTGGATGCCTTGCGACTGTACTTTGCTAGAAGGACCTGAAAAAAATACCAACAGATAGATAGGGACCTACATTGCATGTATGTATTTATTCGCCACTAACAAAAAAAAATACAAATGTTCAAAGGTAAATGTTAAAAACCTAATACATGATGTTATCCAAAATAGTTTAAAAATAAGAGAAAAACAACAAAGAACAAAACAAACAGGCGGGACGGTAATCTAGAGAAACGGTGGCAGGGGTAGCATAATACAGATCATGAAGACTTTATTTTCATTATGGCCCCTTGTAACGTAAATGGACATGTAACATATAACAGGAGACAGACACTGAGTAGCCCTATATCTATAGCAATCTATGATTACCCAATGGAAACAATATCAATAACCGTGCTGTTATAAAGAGTTATAAAGGCAAGAGGAGCAATTAACAGCTATATTTTCAATAAAACATCTATCCTGTGCTTAAAAACCAGACATTATCAAACTCCTTTTTCAGGAGGGGGTTTTGCGTCAAAAAGGCAATATGTATTTTATTGATAGCGAGTACCCTTAAAATGGAAAACACAGGGTCCTTGTCTTGCAGTAATTGGCGAGTTTGACAAACTACTGGATTGGGTACATTTGATGAGATTTTCACTAATGCTGGTGCTTCTCAACGCTCTTTTTTTGAGCGAGCCTTTTCCTTCTTTATACCAAAGGTCTTCCATGTAATTGGATTCAGTTCCCCAATATCAGTGCTGATAACACCAGTATTGTTGTCAAGCTGGGCAATTATATCCTCACCTCATCATAATGTTTTTGATTGAATTCAAAGCTAATTCGGGAATTTGATAAAATATACTGAGGGGCATGAAGGGTCCGGATTAGATATGGTTCGCTTAATCCCAAAAGCTTCTCTTGAAGGCGTCACTTATATTTTAGTATCGCTATGTCTGCAGTTAAAGCTTTATTGCGTTATCCGTAGTTGGGATCCTGCAGCTCTGTTTCTACTCAAAGTCGTATTGTACTGTCTGGGGTTTGGGTTGCATTGTACTGTCTGGGGTTTGGGTTGCATTGTACTGTCTGGAGTCCAAGTGATATTGCGTTGTTTGTAATCACGCAGTGCACAGTCCTTTAAAAAACCACGAAATCGAATTTTTTTGTCAATATCAGCATAACAAAACTTTTTTCATGGTGACCAGACGGTCTATCCCCATTGCATGTGAATTTTAATATTTTCCCACAAACAATACACTGTCCAAAAAAATAATTTTTCTTAAGTATGACTAAATCTCTGAAGACAATATATACTATATTATTATAGTATTTTACACATGTAGGCCTACTACAGTTTTTTGGTTAGAATTTCAAACTCTTTGTTTTGCANCTGTCTGGAGTCCAAGTGATATTGCGTTGTTTGTAATCACGCAGTGCACAGTCCTTTAAAAAACCACGAAATCGAATTTTTTTGTCAATATCAGCATAACAAAACTTTTTTCATGGTGACCAGACGGTCTATCCCCATTGCATGTGAATTTTAATATTTTCCCACAAACAATACACTGTCCAAAAAAATAATTTTTCTTAAGTATGACTAAATCTCTGAAGACAATATATACTATATTATTATAGTATTTTACACATGTAGGCCTACTACAGTTTTTTGGTCAGAATTTCAAACTCTTTGTTTTGCATTCACTACGTCTGCAAACTCCTTATTTCCTGTCTTACTTTAATGAGAATTCAATAACATGTAATCTATGAAGAGTTCCTGCCACTTCATAATAGATCAGAAGCTGACTGTTGGCGGTTTGGTCATACCAAGTTAGTCCATGAAAGTGACGCTTGGATGACATAAACTGCAAGAATAAAGATCGGTTGTGGAAGTGACGAATCCACATGGCGGGAAACTTGTCCTGCCTTTTTCAGTCTTTGTTCTCACATTTATGATATTACCATAAATGTGAGAAGTGCAGAATCACAATAAGTGATGTGAAGTACAACAGAGAGAGACACACACAGAGACAGAGAGAGAAACATATATATATATTTATTTATTTATATATCAATAACAGTACCACAGAGTAAAGATTGTAATACAGACAGGATTTTACCTTACACATCATATGCCTTGAACTTTAAGATAAGACTACAGTACCAAACTTTACCAAAAGCCCTGAATATTTCGAGGATAATCCCCCTTCTTTCACCACAAATACACCCAGACCAGATTGAATATGAGCGGTGAAAGGAGGTCAGCAGAAGCTAGTCAAGAACAAAAACCAGATAAAAGGCCTGCAGACTCGAGATGTTAAACGAGAGGTACAGATGATATAGCTAGAGGATTTTGCTTATTGCAGGGGAAAATACTAATTCACCAATAATTACCAGAGTGAGAAACAGACTTCTTAAACACTGGAAAGACATGTGCTACTTTCTTACAGGAGGGAAAAATGACATATTCAAAACACTTGGTGAACACTTTTAAGATAAAAGGCGAGGTTTCTTGATAGCAAGTATGTAGTGCTGTGACTGGAATGGCATCAGAACCATTGGTTTTTGGCTTTTTAACCGACAGTGATAAATGCAACTAAGGTAGGACTTATTTGAATTTGAGAATATAAAGCAGTATGTGATGAAAGGTCAGGCATGTTATGACCACTACAATCGAGGGTAAAATTAGTTGCAAAAATCTGCACAGAAAATTTGGCTTACCTATAAAGATGTAAGGACGTCAGGTCCTAAAAAGAGTGACGGGGTAGAAGAATTGCCCTTTTGGAGCACTAAGTTGGAAATTCTTAGTCCAACTTAACCCTTAGTTGCAAATCCAATCCACAATTACCCATTTTTGTTAATCATCACGCGGGTAGGGACGTTTAAATTGCAATTTTACTTACAGCAGCATAGCTTGAATAAAATAATGGGACATGCAAGGCAATAACCAAATGAGCACGTCACACGAATCAGTGTTCTGGGGATTGCGTAAAATTACAGTTTTATGTAGGGTTTGAGTTTGGGTAAGGTAACATTGATGTTATTAGTCCTCTGTTATTACAGGAATTTCAGCAAATCCATGGTTTCACAATCCCTCTGTAACAAAGGTACCTCTTCCTTTTTTATTAATTCAGAAACTAAAAATTTTGATTCCCTGGCCTTTCCTTTAACTGACATTCGTTGAGTTAAATATGATAGGTGTTATTTATGATAGCGGGGAAGCAATCCTAGGCTATGCATCTTCGTTGATACATTGTGTGATCTCTACTTGCGTGGAAAACAAAGTATAAAGTTATACGTCAGTTAACCTGTCCCCCCGCTTTGGTAAAAATAATAGGGTCATCTATTAAATTTGAACAAATTGCTTTTTAAACGACTCTGAATAACAATACATGGCCAAAAATGCTCAGCCCGTTTAAGCTGTCAATTCTTTGATTCCTCGGGGATGCTAACGATTCAATAGAAATCAAGTGAACTCAACGATTCTCCGGTTTCTCAGGAATGTTGGCATTCATTTGGAATCGAGCCAATTGAACCACGAATCGGATTCTTAGGAATTTTAACGATCCACACAGAGCTGCTTATGCAAACGATTATTCCTATTCCTAGGAATTTTAAAGAATAATGAAGAGACGACTATGCAAATTATTCTTAGGAATTTTAACGACTTATGTAGAGTTAGCTAAGCAAACGATTATTAAGTTCCTTAACGATTCTTCGATATAAATTTTGTGAATTGACTCTTCCTTGTTTCAGTCTGTAATCGATTAATCGAATCGTTATGGAGAACACTAAGTAAGATATCTGTTAATGTGAAAAATTACATTTTTCGCAAAGTGGCCGTTTTAACACAGGCCTACTGATGCTCTGACCATTAAAAGAAACGTCGCACGCTTGTTTTGTTTAGAAACTCAAGAGTTCCGAAATATCACTTCCAATTAAGAATTATCATTTATCACTGTGTTGCATAGACGAAGACGAACATAACCAATTTTTCTTATTATTTAATATGTAAGGTTAGAGCAAAAGTAGCGCGGGTTATTTTCGTTTAGGAGTTTGTGTTCTTCGGTTGAAAATGGATCATTTCGATTCATAGAACTTATCAACTAATGTACTTTTATTAAGGCTTATCTTCTGCGTACCTCGATTAGTGTGAAAACAGTAATCTAGATAAGTACAGATCTTTCATTTACTTATAAATTTGGGATGGAATAACAGCAAGGTGATGGGAGAGATTTCGTAGATATTGATGAGCAGTTGTTAGTTTCATTAGAAGGAAGTGTCCTAAATGTATTTTTCCCCATCTGATTGCTATCTTAGAAGATGCAATATGGTCGTTAGAGAAAAAGGTATAAAACTTAATTTTGAATTTCATTCGTTTGAAATCACTAAATTGTTTTTTGCAAAAACTTAAAGAATGTCCTAGAGATGGCTGATCGGGAAAATATTTGCAAGAGTTGTACGAGTTGTATTTGTAAGAGTTGTCCACGGTTGTACATGTGATTTGGTAAGAAAGTCCTTCACCTAACCTTGTGATACTGAATTTAAGCAAAAAGCTTATTAATTTGTTCAAAATGTTTCTTAGAACTGATTGACCATTCGTAGTATTCAAAGACGGATCGTAGTCATGGATACCTTTATTATCAAGTGCGTACAAAAAAACAACAACATCCACAGAGACAAGAAAAGAAGGTGAGAGGTTAGGCTGCAAATTTAACTCTTCTGTTATCATCATCATCATCATCATCATCATCATCATCATCATCATATTCGGTTTAATGTCTGTTTTATATGCTAGCATGTGTTGGACGCTTTCTTGAAATTGACTTCCAAGTTATCCTATCCTTCACCAGGTCTCTGCTGACACCTTCTTGTTTGAGTCCATCCTTATCACTTCCTCCCATGTTTTCTTCGGTCTTCCTTTGTCAGTGGTTCCTGTCACCTTGATTGTTCTGCATCTTCTTGCCCAAGCATTCTTGTTCATTCGCTCCACATGACCAAATAATGAAAAAAACGAGTTGTGTCACAAGTACATAATTTTTTTCAGTGATTCCTCAAAGAAAATTATCTCTATATCCAAAAATATGAACAGTGCAGCTATGGTAGCTTCTACAGGTATAACAAGGGAAGAGAAGCATTGCGATTATTGTGTGAAGATGATTTTATTCAACTGAATGCAGGATAACAAGATTTATCAAATATATTAGCTATTTGGTAAAGGTTCGAACCCTCTGAGTGTTTTCTTGCTTATAAGACGAATATTTAAACAGATTAAAAATGTCAGACAAATACGAACGACAATTTCTTATTAATATTCTCTCTGACGGTAAGACAAAAAAACAACTTGGAGGTTATTAATATTTATCTATAAATAGTGTAAGATAAAAGGGTCGAATCAAATTTAGCCATACCAAATTAGTCGGCCTAGTAATAGAAAAACAAAAATTTCCACTGAATAAATTGAATTCGAGTCACAAGAAGCTAATAACTATAATCAGGGAGGGGGGGACACCTTAGTAAATTTGCAATTGACTCATTGCTAAGACGGCAAATCGATGCCGAGACAGTTCGCAGGTTTTTTATTGTCTCTGTTCTCTCTGAGTAAACAATGGCGATAAACATCACAAGTAACAAACAAATTTTGGCTAAAATTCCATTTTTTTGTCATTATTTATCTTCTTAAGTATTGACTGGGAAATCATTTGCATTCTTGGCGTGCTCAAAAACAACTGACGGGTGTCGATGTAGGGTTTTTTCCCTTGTTGAATATATAATAGGATTGGTCAGCGCATGAGTCACTCATCGCGGTAGATCTTCTCTTCAAAACAAGCAACTGAATGTAGCATTGGACAATTAGCAATCTTTCAGTGTAGAAGGTAGTAATTATATATTTCTATTTTGGAATATTTTAAAAAAAGGAAAATGGTAAACAGCCTTTTATCGTGATTCTGTATGCCATTTAAAATTAATGATTTTGTCGATAGCTGGTATCTTTGTAAAACAGAAAAGTGAACTTCTTGATCTTACCACTATTTTCTTTCTAATTTGAGCTCATTACATTCTTGTGTGCACATTGTTATGATGTCGAAAGATTTATACGGTTTACACTGGCTTTAAAAAATGCGCGACCAACAAATGAAGCAATCTTTGATTAGTGGTATTTCTGCAAAAACTGACCTTAAGTTGGGAAAGGTGTCTCTTGCATTATATAACATGTATAATTTATGACAGCCATAACCTGTGCTGCTCAGACAACTAGCGAAACACTGGTCTTTCCCACTGTGAAAACCTGAGGGCAGAATTTGGTCTGCATTTCTTGACAACAACTAACTCGGTGTCCGGATGTCATTTTATCCTCCCGTAATGATAAACACACGCTCGTTTTTTACATCAGTATCTCAGGTCTTCTCGGCCCCAGATTCTTCGAACCAACTTGTCTGTCACAAGCTATAACAGTTTGTCATCAATATCTTGCGCTACATGGTCATACCGGTGTGCTAGTCATACCGTTTCAGGTGTAACAGGCAGCCCTTTTTCTTTGCATATTTTTCCTTGATGCTTTGCTATTATCTTTCTTCTCAAAGTTACGAGGATCATTTCGTTCCAATATATTACGAATATGCTAGCCATGCTCTCTCTCTATTTAGGGGTAGGAGACCGAAGTCCAATATTTGATATAAAAATCAATGAACTTTGATTCTTTTGAGGAAGCAAATTGTCACCCCCTCCAGTAGATTCCATATGAAAAAGAAACCTGGAACAAAACTTTAAAAGGGACACATTTCTACTGAATAACTGCATAGTTATTTTTCCAATTTTTATTGGGTGTAAAGAGGTTAGGCAATAAAAAGTATGTTTTTCTGTTTCAAGAAATGTATAGTAATCATTTATGACAGTTAAAGGGAGTCAGCGAAAACACATGCAAAACACGAATATTGGGAGACTGCTGTTTATTTTACATCAAAACAGATTTAATGAATATTGAAGTTTTCCTTGATTGTATTAATCTAAATCAATAATTATTTAACCTGTGATTTAAAAATATCACAAGTTTATAGAGCAAAACAGACCTTACAAATTTCTTATCTCAAAATTACTTAGGCTGACAAATTTCTGTCAATAGAAAATCTCACGAAAGAATAGCAAATACGCTGAATCAAGCTACCCACATTCAATGTTGTTTTATCAATTAGACCTTATACCTTTTGCACGAGATAGGTAATTGATGACATCAGAAGTGTTCTCTAATAAAATACCACTTGATTCCTACAAATAACATTATTTTGTTCTCTTATATACTACACATACTATAATATACTACATATACTACTTTCTTATCACAAACTAGAGCAGTTTAATGATCTAATTTAGGAAATGCGATACCCTGGAATCATATGAAAGCAATAAAATTACACCTAGACACCGATATTTGAAGATATATTGTTATGCATATATATACATAGATATAATATAAATACATACACGTATGTATGTATATTATAGGTCTCACTAAAAGAAACACATATAGAGGTCTTTGAAAGGACTGTCTTTACAACCAAGCAGGTTGATTATCAACACTAGGGGGAAATCACTAAATGTCTTCTTGTAAAACATTTTTCAGGAGTTGTTTNAATAAAATGACACATAGACACCGAAATTTGGAGATATATTGTTATGCATATATATACATAGATATAATATAAATACATACAAGTATGTATGTATATTATATGTCTCACATGTAAAGAAACACATGTAGAACTCTTTGAAAGGACTGTCTTTACAACCAAGCAGGTTGATTATCAACACTAGGGGGAAATCACTAAATGTCTTCTTGTGAAACATTTTTCAGGAGTTGTTTTCAAGGTATTCCCTTTTGTGTCTACCAAACACACTACTGACAAGGAGGATAGAAAAAGTTATTTCTGTAATTATGTTTGATGAACTCTTTGTTGATATCAGCGTTCTTTTTTCTTTCTCTAACAGCTCATCCCTTTCTTTTCCTTAATCAATGTAATAGATTTTATTAAAAAATAAATGTCCACACCATTCGATATTTTGCTATTGTCAGTACGTAAAATATTCAGTGGCAAAATATGAGTGCATTAAAAAAACCGGACTTATTTTCGCACCCAACATCGAATATTAAAACTGATTAGGGCCAAGAGATCTTATAGCTACCATGTTGTAGATGATATTGTAATATTATAATAATAAGATCTAGTCTATAATATAATAATATTATAGACTGGATCTCATAATTAGTCTCATTAAATAAAAATTAAGTAATTAAATATTTCCAAAGCATATCTTTTACAATTACAAGAAATATTTTCTCTGTTTTGTGAAGCCATGATTGGTTTTGTGGTTGAGACGGAGGTGTGATGATTCCTGGAACGGCTTTCGAGGCCTGTCTTGAGTAGAAATTATTTTTACTTCTCTTTCAATTTTCATGGTGAGAACATGTAACAACAACTCAATTGGACAATTTCTCCTCTTACGTTTAAAAATAGCCACAAGTCTTTAGAAATTTTATATCGTGTCTGAAAAAAAGGCATTGTTTAAAGAAAAATGTTTTTGTATGCCTAAAAGTATGAATTTAATACCTTTTAAAATACCTAATCTGTTGAGAAGGAAAAAGACTTTTTTGAATTATCTGTTCTGTTCCTCCAATGTATATTAAAGTTCGGGTTCATACCTTGTAGGTATCGAAACTGGAGCGAAGCTCCGCTGGCCTCATCACCTACAAATAAAATAGCTTCTCAAGTAAAATATTTACTTGGAAGCATTTCAAGTTGCAAAATCATGTTTGAAATAGCGGATGTAAAGGTACTGGTCGATGGGGCGTCGCTTCAGATTTGATACCGGCAAGGTATGAACTGTAACTTTAATTGTTTTGGCTGTCAAATTAAATTTTTCGAAATTTTTTATGCACCACAACTACGAAACAATGAAAATATTTTTGAAAATGTTTTCACACAATTTTCAGATAGAATTCAGAGTAGATGCCTTCAAATGTTACATGTGCATTTATTTGGACAACCTTTCAGCACAGGACCCGTCCAACTCTTTTCACTATTAGTGGAGTTTTTAACTAATCTTGTAATAGCAAAGTGTGGTTTTTTTTCATTTGCCACAAGCAATAGATAAATTGAAAAATGTACTTTTTTCACGTTTCACGATCCTTTGAAAAAAAATGCAAAAAATATACCTTTTAGAACAAGACAACAAAGGAGGTTTTGTTACCTGCGAGGATGTAAAAGATAAATGGATTGCCAGACTTTCCACTGGTTTCCCTCAGGGATGTATTTCATCTCTGAGTGATAAGTCCGGGCGAGAAGCGAGATTGGTTTCTGAAAAGAAAAGTAAGGTTGCCCATAATCAAGATAAAAAATTTCAAGGGTTGTATTAGGAGTATTAGAAAAGAGTTTGGAAGTGGCATTGGTCTCTTTCTTAAGAAACACCCAAAGCGAAAAATAATTTCACTAATTCCCGATACTAATGTCTAGAAATATACTATAGGTATTGAGCTGGAAAACTTTATTTTCCTTTTCATTTCTTATTACATTTTAATTATTGTATTTCTCCTTTCCCCATTTCTAACTACGTAAACATGTAAACAGGCAATAATACACCACATACAATAATACACCACATACAATAATATAGCACATACAATAATATAGCACATACAATGCTTTTCATAAGAAATACAAGACAAGTTTTACTATAAAGCATTGAAATCATTTTTGAATGTAATATAATTGCCTTTACTCCGCTCGGAGTTGCGCAAGGCTCCATACCCACCACCCTTACATAGGATGCTCCATTTCTTGTCTTCTAGCGTGGCCGTACCATCTTCATACCTGATGTAGATGTTACTTTATCTGGGACTCTGTTGTGTTGTTTGAGACGTTGATGCATATGAATGACATTAGCCTGTAATTCAGCAATCCATCACAACCAAAATATTACCTCTTTCAAATGTTCCCTGCTGAACGTCAAGCATGAGGTGCAGGAAAAGTCATTCAAAATAAATAAAGTCCTTTACCAAAGTTATGCTTTACCACTTTGGCTTTTTCGCCATAGTTTTCTAGTGTTCTAGTCTCCAGAAACCACTAGCTGTTAGAGGTCTCTTGTGTCCATGCAGTAAATCGTGTCATGCTTTGATTGTTATCACATGCGTGGCACCTGATTGATTACAATGTCATTGTACCTCCCTGACATCTGTATAACAGTCATAACTTTATTTGTAGTTTGTTAATTGTGAGTTTATTGCGTTTTACTGAAGATAACAGAATCGAGTCTGATATTATAGTCGTGTACAATAATCATGGATTTATTATTGCGTATAATCTGACTGCTGCGGTGGGCACAACACTAGCGACCATCAGCAATTGCGTAACTTCAGGGTATGCAAGGTATTCAGTGAATACCCTGAGATTTTGGTGGAAATAATTTTTCAAATTAGGTATTATATTTTGCTTAATCAGGGACTTAAGCATGAAGTAAAATCATGAGCCTTTCCCGTCACTTTGCGACGCTAGATGTTTATTCATGCGGTTTTCCTTATCAAAACGTGTTTCTCTGGTGAATACCAATCGACACCAATTGGATTGCAATCAAATGCAAA
>RDPX01000365.1:339932-360852 GCA_003991215.1 Morbakka virulenta
TACTTGCTCTCCTCCTTCAATCTTTGTAGCCATTCTGCATCCTTGTTATGATCTTTTTCTTTACTCCATATGTCACTCCAAAAGGCTTGACTTTCTGCTGCATCTGGTATTTCACTACTTCCAAAATTACAACCATTAAGTTCTGCAAACAACTTTTTCTGATCGGAATTAAACAACCTGTTTTGTCGAAACTGTTCTATTCTCTCATTATACCTCTTCAATTTGGCCACTTTTGCTAATACTCGCTGTTTGAGTTCTTCAATCGCTGTTCCAAGTCCTTTTACTTTGATCCTAAACCTAGTATAGATGTTTTCAATTTTCTTCGATGTTTTCACCTCACCGTTCTTATACCTTGTAAGTAAATTAATGCACTTGTTAAGATCCTTAATATCGCTTTGGATTCGCCGTTTCCACCACGGTTCCTGTTTGGATCGTCCATCTTTCCTGATCTTTTTGAGACCTAGCTGTTTTGATACCCATACCGAACACGCAACAATCAAATTATTGGTTTCAGTAATATTGTTGGTATTAAAGAATATCAAGACATTATTCACTCGACGAACCTCATTATTTATTCTTTTGAAATCAACTTTTTTAAATACTATCCCATCAGCATTTTCTCCAGAGTTCAGTGAGCCAGCCATTTTTTCTAATCGCTCTGGCTTGGTCACAAATCCTCTGTTCAGTAATGTCTTAAAACGGGCCACGCTCTAACCATTCACTATATAACCTTTGCCGGGAACTTTTAATGGGTACACCGTTTTCATCAGTGGGATTGGATCTATAATAGCATTCCATAACAACAATATTTGCTTCCTTCGACGATCTTTTCCTTTGAGGGAACTTTGATACCCTAGTAGCAGAAATGTTGCCTATAACTCCTGTACCGGGGAGCTCGGGCACCGTCACACTTCCCGTAGGCTGCTCTGCCCCCCCATCCCTTGATCCGATATATTATTTGTACTTTGATTCGTCATTGAATAGGAGATAGTCAAGTATCCCGCCAGGGGCACCAAGCCGGAATTTCAAAGCTTGGGCGCACAGCCACCAGTGTTTTTATCGTGACACCATCACTAGAGAGGTTGCCACCCAAAGCTAAAGAGTCCCTCTACCCATGAGGCCGACTAGCCCCGGCCGGATGCCAACCCGTATTTCTTGAACTCGGGGAGAGCTACAGGTACTACACCTTCCTCAAGGGTGACCTAGAGGTAGTTGTGGCAAAGGGTAACCTCATTCTCCCACGTCGAAAATCCACAACCGGATGCAGTTTAATCTCAATACCCAGGACAAATTATTATTATTATCATCGAGTGATTACACACCATCTGGTGATGGATGGGTGAAAAACCCACATTCAGCACCCAACAACAAGCCAAGAAAGGTGAATGCAGGCACATGTACTGTAGCCACAAGAGTGAGATAAAATAACCAAATAAAAATGGAAACATCACCTCAACCTTGCAAGTGGGGCCTCACAACCAGTGAGGAAAGGCCCATTGCTCAAGCGGTTGTTGTTATTGTATGACAACAACTCATGACTACAGCACTCCCCACCCCCAGCTTGATAGCTGACAATACATGGAAAGATATCTTAGTACTAGCACTAAGTCTGGTATTGCAGCAATGAATACAGACTGGATATTTGTTATTGCCCTGTTTGGTGACAAAAACAACAACGCACAGGCAAAAAGAGCCATGTTGTTAACTATGCCAAAGGGCATTTATCATTATTATTATTATTATTATTATTATTATTATTATTATTATTATTATTATTATTACTATTATCATTATTACTATTTACGAATATTTTAGCAGGATAAGCCAATTTAAAATTTATATATTTTTAAATAAAATATTTACAAAAATTCTGTTCTCCCATTGGGTCCTGTTAGTAGAAAAAAACTTTGCGCAAAGTAAAACTTAAGAAAAATTAAATTAGTTGAGGAAGGGATTGTTAAAATTAGCTAAAAAAAAAGACACTGAGCTTTCAAAAATCAAGAAACAAAAACAAAACAAAAACAAAACCGAATAGATTGAGCGAATCTGCACTATGCGTTTAAAAGTAGTTAAAAATAGATTTATTCAATTAAAATATGTTTAAAATTTTGAGAGCAACTCATTAAAAAATTTCGTTCCAGTGAAATAAGACATCCCCATGTGGACATTTGTGGACTTGCTCGCATAGCTTTCTTCTCATCAGGTGGTCAATGGATCTTATCTCTTGGTGGTCACGCTGTCCATTAAAAACGATTTCCTGTGCCCGGTTTTCTAGCGATTTAATCTTTTGTTTGTGAGTGTTGCTAGCATGCATCGTCACGATTGAGCGATAAGTGAAAATTGATACCAGCACAGAATGATATATAGCGAGTGCGGATTTTGTTGTTAACTGAGGTCGTAGAAGCCGGAGTAGGTTGAGTGTACCTATTGCCTTCTGTATTGTCTGTCTTTTTAACGTGTGTCGAAAGGTTTAGGGACTGGTCTAGTTTGACCCCAAGATAGGTATATGTGGTGTTGGTTGTTGCGTCGGTTGAAAAATGCCAATATAGGCTTTTTCAGTCCACAGAGGGTGGAAAGTACAATGTCTTGAAGACTGGGCATCCACAAACAGTGATATCGGATTCTGATCGGATATAGATTCTAGGAAAAGTAGTGAAACATATTCTGGATGAAACCTTTGTAATCCAAGCAAAAGGGAAGCCTGCCAAGTCAATGTGTCATTTATATACCAATCTCCTTCAATTACCGTATAAAAAATTCAGCTTCTTTCTAAATTACCTATGTTACAGTACGCGGGACTTCAGAAATCTTTCTTTGTCAATGACACCAAATGTCAGAAAATAATATGGAATACTGAAAACTCTTCTCAAAGCTGTCTGAATCATTCAGTTCGACTATCCAGGTGCAAAGAATAACATCGAGTATAGTATACAACAATAAAATTGTATGCAATTGCTTGGCCAAAGGCCTTGATGCATGTTTTCCTCGAAGGCGGGTAAGTATTATTATACGATCATATATTGTCGTTACTTCGTCAACAGACAGTTACAGTGATTTTATTGGTTTAGAAAGTCAACTAATTGCGAGTAAACGGCGGGAGTAACTATGACTCTCTTAAGGTAGCCGAAGGAGCCGTTGCTTAATGGTTAGTGCAGTTGCATGGTAACCAAGAGGTTCCGGGTTGGATTCCCCGAGCTGGCGAGGAGAATTCGGAACTTTACAAAAGAAAAAGCCATTGGTTGGCGTCAGGAAGGGCATCAGGCCAGGAAATTCCTCACAGGCAAATCAAAAATTCCCTCTAAAGGGCACCGTCTGACTCCCAATTGCTGGGGGAAAATGACGTTAAAAAACCCCCCAAAAGGAAAGAAAACAAAGTGTTGCCATCAACTTTGCACAAAAGTATACTGTTTTTGTTGATGACAATATCGATAAGGATAGTCCTTCTTTCGACGTCAAAGATAATTTCCATGGTACCTGCATTACGATTTTATAGTTCTCTACTGTTCAAGTTCTAGGTGAGCAGCTTCAGAGAAAGAAATATCTTCAACGATCAGACGATAAAAGATGTGGCAAAACATGCATTTTATAGACTGATTTCAAAACTGTACATTAAACTAAGCGTAAGAAAAAGATCGTTTAACGAGCTGAACGTGTAAACGTGACTAATAATTTCCAATATTGTCTTGATTCATTGAGGCTTCTCCAACTGAAAAATGTTGGGGCCTAGCTCGATGAAGCTGAAAAAATATGTGGCGAAGGATTATCAACTTTACCAATTTCATGGATGCTCATCATGAAGTATAATCGCGTGACGCTTTGGAGAACATTTGCACTATCAATGAACCACTATCAATGAACCACTGCCTTAATCAGTTACAAATCCAGTGCAATTGAACTGTATCAAATTGAGCAGCACTTGAGTATAACCTGTATTTGAAAAATTTTGATGAATTAAATACAAAATATGAAAGTCTTGATCCTCTATTTATCTTTTCCAACAAAATGTTACTATCCAACGTGATCCGTATGCCAGATGTGTTGTATATACATAGCGTATGGGTTTTGATCATATTATCAATACGGTGCCCAAATTCTACTCATCTCCAACTTACTGATTAAGAAAACAGAAATCGATTACAGAAAATGCCCTGTAAACAGATAACATAATTTTCTGTCATTTCATTAAATCCAGCAAACAAGGTACTTTGTATCATGTTAACTTATCCACTGTTAGTAACAGAACTGATTGCTTCTTTTAGACAATAGCAAATGAAGAAAAAAGAGAAATTAATAACTCATCCAGTTTGACTGAATAATTTCTTTGAAGACTTAAGGTTGACGTCAAACTTAAGTCTTCAAACTAGTCTTCAAACTAGTCTAGGGGTAATTACATATTTGAATGACTTAACGATACAAAATATTAAACAACTTGATTCACAAAACATTGCGAAATTTCACACACTATGATAAGAATCTATGTGTGCTAGTAAAAATGACAAATTTTCTAAACGACTATTTTCTGACAAGAACGTATAGAAAATTTGGGGAAGACCTGCCTTAACAAAGGAACTACTTTCTATTTAAGTGCATGTACCAAAAGTTCCATCTTTAGAGTATTTACATTAAATATGGCGAATCAACAATGCACTGGTGCAATTCTTGCATAGGCTAGGTCTTTATGTTGATGTTCAGCACGGATTTAAATGACATTACTTCACTGGTGGCCTTTTGACTGTAATCATGGAACATATCTTTAGGTTTATGGCTACGTCTGATGAAGGACGTGCTATAAATCTGGATTTTTTCAAGGCACTCGAAACCCAGACTTGCGCCATAAGCCTTCCAGTTATGGCATTCGTAGAAAAGTCTTTGGTATCATTCAATGTTTTCTTCCAGATCATAAAATGCGTGTCACACTGAATGGAATTATTTCCAATGAGTATTCCATTAATGCTGGTGTTCCTCAAGGTCCCACTCTTAGTCCAACTTTTTTCCTTCTCTAGATCAATAATTATTCTGGTAAGTTACTTCAATTCTTCAACATCTATGCTGATGACACTATCTTGTACTTTCGCATTGAGTTCAAGGCGACTCAGCACAAACAAGCCAAAGTTACAAACGATTTAGAGTTTGACCTTCAGGATGTCAGAGAATGAGGAATGTGAAGGTTGTTTTCTTGCAATGTGGCAAAAAAGGCAACTGATGTCGTTCCATAGAAAGCTAAATTCTTATCTCCCTCCAACATTGCTGGACAATCATTCTGAGCTTATTGAGGGTACTTAGTTTGTCATGTTCTCCATTTATTTTCTGGGGCCTTATATTCAATCCATTGGCAACCCTGTTTCTGATAAAGTTGTTCTTTTGCACTGCACTAGAAAATATCTTACGCCTGAGGCCTCTGGTATATCTATAAATCTACCATCTGCCCTTGCAAAGAGTACAGTTTTTACATATGGGCAGGTGCTCTCTTGTCTCACTTTGATATTATTGATCTAGTTCAGAGACATGTTTGTTACTTAACAGGTAAATATTTTCCTGATACTTTTCAGCCTCCTTAACGAAATGTGACATGTCTTGGTCTTTTTAACAGATATTATCACAAGAAGAGTTTTAATTAGCACTCCTTCCTGACACCTTTTCAGCTTATTGCATTTTGTATGACTCATTTTTCTCAAAGACTTCGTTCTTGTACAGTTGTTGCTTCTCGTTGTAATAAAGCTTTCGATGAATGTAGTTTCTTCGGACAGCTAAATGTTGGAACTATTTGGCTGGTTTTTCAGTGCTTCATGTGAATCGAATGTTTTCTAAGTCCAAAGTCAACTCTTATCTCTTGGTTTAACATTTTTTCCCTCGCAGTTCTATACACTTAAGTAGCTTTATGTATGTTTCTTGTATGTTCTAAACCATACAAAAAAAGAAGTATAAAGTACAGAAACTTGTATCTCTTCATGTTTTTTTATTGTTGATATTGCATGTACAAGTAATGATTGCAAAATTTGTGCTCCTCATGTTAATTTCTTTGTTAATTTAACCATATGTCGATAGAAGAAATTTATGGTGACTGAAAAACATTTGTTGATAAATATCAAAGAAACGATGTTTGCATTCAACTTGGAGAGGAAGTTGATTCTTTTTCAAGACGATTTCTCGAAAAGCAATTTCGAATTCTATTGGAATGGATTCCATCTAGAATTTTCCGAATCCAATTCAAGTATTTAACAGAATTGGTGCATTAGGTTTGACAGGAATTTTCCATCATATTATCGTTTTTCTTCAATTCTTCTGCGTCATTCCTGCCACAGATACATCATCTGAGCACTCGTTTAATCCCATGACATGAACACAGAGCTACGGACGTACAACTTTGCTCTAGTATCATCTTACTAACTTAGTAACGGTTCCAGTTTGATGTGATTTGGCACAAGAATTAGACTCTGGAAAGCGCAGGGCGCGTTTTGCTATAACGGAAGTTCAAATGATGTAATATCAGCTCTTTTTTAAGTTGCTTTCAAATTACGTATTTAATTTTATAGAAAATAGATAAACATTCTAAATTTTATCATGTCTTTGTAGTGGAAAACCTTCTTCACTGCTTTCTCTTGAGGACCCCTAACATTTATGTCGGCTGACTCCCGTTCTCAATGGCTTTGGTTGACAAGAAATACTGTAAGCAAAAGCCATAAAACAGGACTAAAACAAATGTTTATTACAAGCATTAATAAAGATTTTTAAATATAGAACAACGAGCGATGTATATTCGATGGAATTAAAAGGTTAGAAAAGAGAGAATGACCATGATTGCTAACATCTTGGAGGAACAGGGAAGCTAGAAGGAAGAAAAGAAGAAAAGAAAAGTTCTCTCAATGATTTTCAAATTTGTTTAAATTAGTTTTGTGTTTTCTCCATCAGAGTATCATTGACTCGTCAACTGCAAACTCTGCGTACTTTATGATTTTAGCATTTCTTCAGGACTGCAATTGCATCCATTTTCACTTAATGTTATACCCTTTATTTTACAAGATGAGCCTTATACTTGTTTTGTAAAATAAAGAAAATTACAAGCTGAAAAACTATCAACTGTGTGCTGCTAGTTAATGAAGGAAGATGGGTGAAACCTTTTTACGTGATAAACCTGAGTAGGTAAGGTGTCATAAAGTATGCAAACACCAGGGCGTCCAAGAAGGCAACCTCCAGGTGGTGACGCCTGGATGCTGATTAGCTAGGTTATCCTGACTGGTTGGTAACGAATAGCCTTCATTTTAAGCTGTTCTTCCAGTACCATGGAAGAAATCGATCTCGTCGTTCATGTGATTTTCAATCTGGTTCGTCGTCGATTTGGAGAATGGTTTCTTTTTCACCTTGTGCCGCCCCTGGTGGTAAGTGAAAGTTTTTTTGTTTCTGGTTTCTTTCCAAACCGATCTGCCTTTTGGCGGTGAGGGGAGGTTTGTTTCCCGTTTCATGAGGCCGGATCGAGGTCACCGGGGTGGTCTTCAAATCTACCTCCAGCAGCTTACACACACAAATGCAAACACCTGCCTGGCCTTAATACATCTGATATTTTTAACACAGAAAAAACGGTTTGTTTTGATCGTTAGAGTTTAGATTTAGGTGTTATAATGGTTTCACACCTTTGATTAAATAACGTAAGCTGTCCTTCTTAACAAGCCGCCCTGTATAATATGCAAACAGTTCTTAAAACGGTAACAAACGGTTCTTAAAACGGTAACAAAAGGTTCTTAAAACGGTAACAAAAGGTTCTTAAAAGTGAATGTATGGTCCAGCTTACAGTTGAAGACATTCAGTACAACTTGTAAGCGGGTGTACATTGAAATAGCTGTGCGTTCGATTGTCGTGTTTTTCTTCGTGATTATACGTGTGCGTATTACGGTTAAAATAAATAACAAGACGAAGACATAACGAAATTGATCTTTGAAACTTCTCATGAGGCAGAGCACAGTTCCGTTAAGAAACCAGATGGCGAATTAAATGGGTATTTTACAAATATCTTTTATGTTGAATTTTACATACGATATTGTTAAACCCCATGAATAAATATTCCAAAAACACTGCTGCTAACTAATATGGTTATATGAAAACATTTTTAAACTGAGAAATTTTTGAATAGACATTTTACAGGAAAGATTTAGACAATCATGGTTAAATCTGTTGCTGCACTGTCCAACAGAGTTTTACTATTCTAATAATTTAAATAACCTGACGTAAATTGTAACCGATAGATAAGGGGGGGGG
Source organism: Morbakka virulenta (assembly GCA_003991215.1). Classification (NCBI taxonomy): domain Eukaryota; kingdom Metazoa; phylum Cnidaria; class Cubozoa; order Carybdeida; family Carukiidae; genus Morbakka; species Morbakka virulenta. Next base: position 348,183 of record RDPX01000365.1, read on the forward strand.
GGGGAAATGTGTTGTACACAAGGCTAGGGTTAACAAAGTCTTTCTTAGTTAGAGAATATTGCTTCTTTTTTTTTTAGTTTTAACGTCATTTTCCCCCAGCAATTGGGGCTCAGACGGTGCCCTTCAGAGGGACTTTAATTTGGCAGTAAGGAATTTCCTGGCCGGATACCCTTCCTGACGCCAACCGATGGCTTTTTTTTCTTTGCAAAGTTCCAAATTCTCCTCGACAGCTCGGGGAATCGAACCCGGAACTCTTGGTTACTGTGCAGTTGCACTAACCATTAAGCCACGGCTCCTCAAAATGGCTTCTAAATGGCTTCGCTTGGGCTCTAAAATATGAAATACTGTTTTGGTTAAAACTCTAATGAAAAAGAAAACACTAAGATTATTTATCGTCTAGAAAAAAACAGGACGTTTATTTTTCCAAATACTTTATGAACAAATCCAGGAGTCGCAAACTCACTTTTTAGGTTACCAACGGAACTCTGATTGTTTTTCACATTGCTTGATTTCATCCTAGTAATTACATCCGGTTCTCTTATTGTTACTGCAAATAGATGATGTTAGTATATAATGTTAGTTATGTTAGTATTTCAAACGCTTGGTTATTTTAATACTTAGAAAGTCCTACTGTTATCAAAACAGCTAGCCTTGGTGCTCAGAAACCAGTCAGAGTTTTGTTATAAATTGGAATAGGTAATATTGAACAATTCAATGAGTAGTTATTTAAAATATTCTTCAAATTCTTTTTTTCTGTTTGTTTAATGTTCAATTTGTAAAAGATGAGTGCATCTCCATCCCTCCTGATCTTTATTTCAATTAAGAGAAACTAAAGTTCCTCAGACTATTAGTGTAAATTTGGGAATTCACTTGGTTTGAATGTTACAGAGGGCAAGAAATATAAAAATTCGACCTACGGAAAAAGTAAACTTGGAAACAAAACCAAATGAAAACAGAAAGTTAAAAAGCCAAAGATAAGTAAATAATTGGCTAGAATATTTTGAATTGGGTACATTCTCCATGATCATTTATGATTTTGAGGTTTAGAAACCGTAGACGATGGTCATAGTTACGTTTAAAAATTTGATTGCAGCTACGTTTTTAATGACCGTACCTGACTGCATCTGATGTGATCATCTGAACAGTTACCTCAAGATATTATCTCAAGACCTTGCATTGAATAAAAAACAAAACAGTGCCGAAGAGAACATTTGTAAAACTATTAGGGCATGTTAGATTAAGAGTCTCCCAAATCCAATGTAGTCAAAGCAATATGCTATTCATGCTTTTCAAGGAATATGGCCTTCTGTACTTATGGAATTCGGCTTTTTCAACAATTTGGAATATGACCTTTAATGCCTATCAAGAAATATGGCCTTCTGTACCTATTATGCAATCCTGTCTTTTTCACTGATATTCTAGATGTACTTCTTTCCTGTTATGATTAATGGAGTTTCTAGCCCAACGTTATTTGTAAGGGTGACAAAAGGTCATCTTAATAGAAGTTCAAAGGACACCACAAGAACTGACGTCATTTTCTGTGCCTGAACATTGGTGACATATCAGACGGTGGCTAGTAACCCCAAATATGGACAATAGGAGTATAAAAAATATTATTTATGATTAGGTCACAGTATGTAGGCTTAACTTAGAAAAAATAGTTATTAATTTAGATAACCTAATTTATGCCTATATCTTTCCTAGTTTTAAGTTTATTTAGATTACCTATTAAGTAGAAAATCTGTGTTTGAACATATTTAGAAAACTCAATAATAAATAAATAAATATCAAGGTAAACGCAAGAGATCTCAGATAGCTGAAACAGCAAAAAAAAATTCCAGCTTTACTGATGCCATTGCCACATTGGTATCATGGTAGAAAAAATCGATCTATGTCATGATAAAATTTGTTTTTATTGTCAGTTGTATTGTCTTATTATGGAATATGACCTTTTATTTTTATTTCTGTGCATCTACTTAACGGTCCTTAATCTTCTGTCATTGTAGTGAATTAAAGTTTACGTGTAAAGTGTGTTAATCCAATTAAATCCCACGGTGGTTTGGATCCTTGCATTGCCAACAATACCTATTATGGAATATGGCCTTTTTTTACCAATATGGAATATGATCTTTTCTGCTTATTATGGAAAATGCCCTTTTTAGCTAATATAGAATATGAGCCTGTTATTCCTAATATGGAATACCAACTTTAACTGTAGTAAATCAATGCTAGTAGTCTGGCGATGGGAGAAATACCTCTTAAAATATAGCTCAGATAAAGCTTACCAATCATGGCATAATAAAGCTATATTCATGGCTTTCACTGACTCCATAAAGTCGTCAGTTTTTAAGAGATACAAAAATGTTTCGGAAAGAAGAGCAAACTAAACATTGTGTAGAAGGTTAACAGCTATTTTAATGGAATCTACTTGTTCTGAATTTCCCACACTTAAAACATAACAAGAAAGTCAGCTGGAACTATACAGATAAAATAATTGTTGTGGAACAAACAAAGAGAAACAGCCCTATTATATTGTAATTATCTATGGATAATTTGTTTAACATTATGTGGAAGCAACACTGACGTAAGCAGCAAAATAACTTTTAAAAGGTCAAATCTTAATAGCTGACTGACGTTGGCAATTCTAGTATTTGTTGTGGATTAACTGTTGTAGAACGATACTCAACAAATAGACGTATTGTTTTTTATTGAGAAAGGTCATCGGCAAGCTTTTGAAAGACAAGAGTAACCATAGTAAAGCTATTTACATTCTACAATACCAGGGATTCAAGCTGACCAGTAGTCTACTGTGAAGTGCTAAAGAAAAATCACTTTGGTGGAACATAGCGGGCTATCACTTCTTATAACAAGAATCAATTTAAACCTGGTAAAACGGTACTTGTCTTACCTTTTCTTAAAATTAAGTATAGTATTAATTATTAGTAGTATGGTATAGTAAATGCACTGGAAAGCTCACAAATATAAAACATGAAAGTAACATTTAAGATTTCACTATTGGTATATCTGGCTTCATTTTTATTACTATTACTATTATTACTATTATTATTATTATTACTATTACTATTACTATTACTATTACTATTACTATTACTATTACTATTACTATTACTATTACTATTACTATTACTATTACTATTACTATTACTATTACTATTACTATTACTATTACTATTACTATTACTATTACTATTACTATTACTATTACTATTACTATTACTATTACTATTACTATTACTATTACTATTACTATTACTATTACTATTACTATTACTATTACTATTACTATTACTATTACTATTACTATTACTATTACTATTACTATTACTATTACTATTACTATTACTATTACTATTACTATTACTATTACTATTACTATTACTATTACTATTACTATTACTATTACTATTACTATTACTATTACTATTACTATTACTATTACTATTACTATTACTATTACTATTACTATTACTATTACTATTACTATTACTATTACTATTACTATTACTATTACTATTACTATTACTATTACTATTACTATTACTATTACTATTACTATTACTATTACTATTACTATTACTATTACTATTACTATTACTATTACTATTACTATTACTATTACTATTACTATTACTATTACTATTACTATTACTATTACTATTACTATTACTATTACTATTACTATTACTATTACTATTACTATTACTATTACTATTACTATTACTATTACTATTACTATTACTATTACTATTACTATTACTATTACTATTACTATTACTATTACTATTACTATTACTATTACTATTACTATTACTATTACTATTACTATTACTATTACTATTACTATTACTATTACTATTACTATTACTATTACTATTACTATTACTATTACTATTACTATTACTATTACTATTACTATTACTATTACTATTACTATTACTATTACTATTACTATTACTATTACTATTACTATTACTATTACTATTACTATTACTATTACTATTACTATTACTATTACTATTACTATTACTATTACTATTACTATTACTATTACTATTACTATTACTATTACTATTACTATTACTATTACTATTACTATTACTATTACTATTACTATTACTATTACTATTACTATTACTATTACTATTACTATTACTATTACTATTACTATTACTATTACTATTACTATTACTATTACTATTACTATTACTATTACTATTACTATTACTATTACTATTACTATTACTATTACTATTACTATTACTATTACTATTACTATTACTATTACTATTACTATTACTATTACTATTACTATTACTATTACTATTACTATTACTATTACTATTACTATTACTATTACTATTACTATTACTATTACTATTACTATTACTATTACTATTACTATTAAAGAGTTGGGCAGCCCTGATGTCTTGGGTGGAGTCCAAACATCTACCATCATTGGAACCACCAACATATTGAGGAAGGTGCTTAACCTCTAAAGCTACTGGTCGGTAGCCGGGGTTAAGTTTTCTCGTCTGGCAGGTGAGTACCATTTCCCTGTGCGGGCTGTCATGCTGGACATGAACTTTGTTATTATTATTATTACTATTATCTTTTTCGCTTCTCCTTCTCTTTTTTGCCATTTTTTTTCTTAATCATTAAGGTCAAACGTTCGCTTCTTTATCTGCCATGTAACTAGCAAGAAATAGCGCTAAAAATGTATCCATTAATACTTCAAATATTTCTTTGATCTTTCTTTTAGTAATAATCTGTCATGTTATATAAATTAAAACTAGCTTTTGCTATGTATAAATTTAAGAAGTAGTATTAACGAACTGATAATTTTCCACAAAGTATCCTCTACTAGTTTTAGTAAAAAAATATTTATTTTCATTGCAATTTAGGAATCAAAGTTATTGTCATTGGGCGAAAGCAATATTTACGCTGCCTAAAAGTAACTGATTGCCTTATATTGTTACGTGTACTTTTTAATCCATTCATGCTCTATTTGCTGACATAAAAATTCATTGCTATTTTAATAAAAAGGAACATTTGACAGCATTATGTTAATCACTTAGGTTTGGTCAAATTGGTTTGTTAAACAATATGACATGGTTATGAAAGTAATTATTATTATCAAATTCCTTCTAGGCAAAATAACTGTATCTTTGCCAATATATTCAAACGCCGACAACTAATTCTCCTGGCCGTGACATCAAGGGTGATTAGTGCGTACTACTTAATTGACTGCGCTCTGATAATGGAAGATATAGAAGTTTCATGAAAATAATTGGTCTGCAATAATCAGAGCAGAGCAATGTGTTTGTGGTTATGTAATTCTGTTTACCTCCTAACTTGTAAAATCTTCCGTATGAGAGACAAAATTGGAACAAAATTTGATTTTAAAGCATTGGTGAGTGCTTGATGCAAATAAATTGTTGAAATTTTGCAAGTTGCTAGTTGCAAGTTGCTACGAATATACTTATATATAAACATTTCTATATATACATATATATACATATATAGAGATAGATACATATGTGTACATATTTATATAGATACATATATACATATATACTCAATCTGCAGACAGTACTGTTTCGCCCTTTGTGGGCTCATCAGTGCAGCACAGAGCTTCTGAGACATAACTCTCTGGCCATGTTGCCGGAGCAAACAAAGGTTAAAGAGTTATTGTGGGATCCTGCCAGATATATACATATACATATATATACAGTGGAGGACAATAAATCAACAAAACTTAGTTTTGAACGGTCAGTTTCATGTTTTCACAATCGTCAGCTAAATATTATGTTTAGCTGACGATTGTGAAAACATGAAACTGACAGTTCAAAACTAAGTTTTGTTGATTTTTGTCGTCCACTGTATGATAGCTCTAATATTCTTATATTATTGAGCACTGTCGATAACTAACAATTACTTTGATACTGGTACATATAGATACATATACATACATATATATACATATATACATATATATATGTACATATAAACATATATATATGTACATATAGACATATATATGTACATATATACATATATATAGTAACGTATATATATAGCTGAATATTTAGGGTCCTTTCCTCTTTAAGTAACATACTCCAATACTTCTAATGCACTGTCCTTGACTGAGGAACTCAATCCGATAAATGTTGATTTTACATACAATTATTATTTATTTACAATATGCTGAGGAATATCTTGATCGGGAATCGTACAAATCAATACATTTATAATATCATCATCACTCTCATTCAGAGGAGAGTCAGTTGTACCTTCCTCTTCGTCATTCCCATTATGTTTCACAATATGTTTGACCAATGCTCAAAGACTTTGATAGTAACTCGGGACCATTCCACCATTTTTGATACGCAATAAGATGTAAACCCTTTATGATTCTTGAAGCAAGGTCATTGGGGCTCTAGTCCATGGAACATAATGCCTGTTTGTTACATGTGCAAGATGTCTAATTTCGTATTCAAAAAAAGTAAAAAGTTCTTTTGGTAATTTCACACGCCCATCAAAAATCAGTTTGTAATTCCATTCAACGATAGATTTCATCAATTTAAACAAACTTCTGGAAAACTTCCGAAACACTTTAAAACAACAAGACGAAAAAGGATCAACCATGAGATTGTGTCTCTTTTGAGAAGGATCAGTTTGATTTTAGATGGAACTAAGAAACTAGAGATTCCCAGCGACATTTTTATCACTCGTAAGTAGACAATGACATCACATGCATAGTTACAAGCATGGCATCTCAAAACTAAACCATGCACTTTCACAGCACCTAAAGCTTTGATGTTGATGAGTTTAATCTACTGAGTCAGATAAAGGAAAATTCCAATTAACCTTTTCTTACATAGTTTCTGGATTATCAATTTCATAGGTACAGCAACAAGGACAAGGCGTCCCAGCCGAGCATACAATTTTGCTGTCCTGCTCCAAATTTCTCTTTCTGTACAAACAATAGCATTTTCGTAACAAACCTTTAAAAGTAAAATACAATCTGGTTAGTGTCCCTGTTCCAAACGAGTTTCAAAACAATGGATTCATTTGCAGTACAAGTAGACTTTGTGTTTGAGTTGAAAACATTTTCATCCTCTTTAAGAATGTCTGTATATTTATTCACATGCTAAATGCTTATACACGAAGCTGAGGAAGAGTCTAGGCTTTCTATCTCATTAAACAGATCAGTGTCATTCGAAACCTCTTTTCGGATATCAAATGCGCCACCTGCAAAGCATATTGTGATTTGTCTATAAATTTTCTAAGCATGCTTTTTTGATTCAGATAAAAAACCCCAAAATAATCAACATATAAAAATTTGTCGAAACAAAAAGCCTGACCTTCTTCCTAATATTTTGAGAGGAGGACAAAAAAAACCCATTTAAAACAAAAGGTCCGGCTACAAGCTTTAGAAAACAGCTTGAAAAGTCGATACGCAACAATTTTAGGATTTTCCTTGTTGATACAGCTAACCCACAAAGGTCATAGAAAAGTGTTTTCTTCACGTTTAATAGAATTGTTCAATAACGGCTTTCTAATGTCGATCATATGAACAATACCATGAAGGTGATACTTACCAAGTATGTCAAATATTGGTTGCATCGCTGCTGGTCCAGAGGAAATAGTGTCCTTCAAATAGACTTTACCTTTATTACTCGTATCGAACACAACCCGAGTCTTGTGACACTTTCGTCAGTAAAAATAAACTCCCGTTAAGCCAAACAATAAACTGTTTTCACTATGACATTGTAAATCTAATCAGTTTTCAACCTTTTAGATTACGTTATCGAAATAGCCATTGATCTCTGATCATATCATCGTATTGATTTAGAACTTTTAGCTACTGTTATCGAACTGATCTCTGATCATATTATCGTATTGATCTAGAACGTTTAGCTACTGTCATCGAACTGATATCTGATCATATTATCGTATTGATTTAGAACGTTTAGCTACTGTTATCGAACTGATCCCTGATCATATTATCGTATTGATCTAGAACTTTTAGCTACTGTTATCGAACTGATATCTGATCATATTATCGTATTGATCTAGAACTTTTAACTACTGTTATCGAACTGATCTCTGATCATAACATCGTATTGATTTAGAACTTTTAACTACTGTTATCGAACTGATCTCTGATCATATTATCGTATTGATCTAGAACTTTTAGCTACTGTTATCGAACTGATCTCTGATCATATTATCGTATTGATCTAGAACTTTTAACTACTGTTATCGAACTGATCTCTGATCATATTATCGTATTGATCTAGAACTTTTAGCTACTGTTATCGAACTGATCTCTGATCATATTATCGTATTGATCTAGAACTTTTAACTACTGTTATCGAACTGATCTCTGATCATATTATCGTATTGATCTAGAACTTTTAGCTACTGTTATCGAACTGATCTCTGATCATATTATCGTATTGATCTAGAACTTTTAACTACTGTTATCGAACTGATCTCTGATCATATTATCGTATTGATCTAGAACTTTTAGCTACTGTTATCGAACTGATCTCTGATCATATTATCGTATTGATCTAGAACTTTTAACTACTGTTATCGAACTGATCTCTGATCATATTATCGTATTGATCTAGAACTTTTAGCTACTGTTATCGAACTGATCTCTGATCATATTATCGTATTGATCTAGAACTTTTAACTACTGTTATCGAACTGATCTCTGATCATATTATCGTATTGATCTAGAACTTTTAGCTACTGTTATCGAACTGATCTCTGATCATATTATCGTATTGATCTAGAACTTTTAACTACTGTTATCGAACTGATCTCTGATCATATTATCGTATTGATCTAGAACTTTTAGCTACTGTTATCGAACTGATCTCTGATCATATTATCGTATTGATCTAGAACTTTTAGCTACTGTTATCGAACTGATCTCTGATCATATTATCGTATTGATCTAGAACTTTTAACTACTGTTATCGAACTGATCTCTGATCATATCATCGTATTGATCTAGAACTTTTAGCTACTGTTATCGAACTGATCTCTGATCATATTATCGTATTGATCTAGAACTTTTAGCTACTGTTATCGAACTGATCTCTGATCATATTATCGTATTGATCTAGAACTTTTAACTACTGTTATCGAACTGATCTCTGATCATATTATCGTATTGATCTAGAACTTTTAGCTACTGTTATCGAACTGATCTCTGATCATATTATCGTATTGATCTAGAACTTTTAGCTACTGTTATCGAACTGATCTCTGATCATATTATCGTATTGATCTAGAACTTTTAGCTACTGTTATCGAACTGATCTCTGATCATATTATCGTATTGATCTAGAACTTTTAACTACTGTTATCGAACTGATCTCTGATCATATTATCGTATTGATCTAGAACTTTTAGCTACTGTTATCGAACTGATCTCTGATCATATTATCGTATTGATCTAGAACTTTTAGCTACTGTTATCGAACTGATCTCTGATCATATTATCATATTGATCTAGAACTTTTAGCTACTGTTATCGAACTGATCTCTGATCATATTATCGTATTGATTTAGAACGTTTAGCTACTGTTATCGAACTGGTCTTGGATCATATTATCGTATTGATCTAGAACTTTTAGCTACTGTTATCGAACTGATCTCTGATCATATTATCATATTGATCTAGAACTTTTAGCTACTGTTATCGAACTGATCTCTGATCATATTATCGTATTGATTTAGAACGTTTAGCTACTGTTATCGAACTGGTCTTGGATCATATTATCGTATTGATCTAGAACTTTTAAATTCTGTTGTCGAAACGAGCTTTGATCATTTTATCACATTGACCAGGAAATTCAGTCTTAGAGTGCCACCTAGATACAAGAAAGTTAAGTCTTTCTCAGACAGTGAATTGTTATTTGGAATGACATGATGATTTCCTTTAAATGGGAAAGAAATTGTATAGTTACCATCTCCAAAATTAATTCTATCAACAACATTTTTGTAGAGAAAGTGCTCATTTTTTTCCTCCTCAAATATTCTTAGTCGAAATACTATTTTAAATTGTCATCAATATTTTCTGTTTTAATAAAACAGGAAGGAGACTTCACCATATACCTTTCAACAAAACTTGTGTTTGATATTTAACCAGTATTTACACAGTTGACTGCACCACTAATTACAATGTCAAACCTGGACAATATAGAAGTGGTAGTTCTGTTTCTTTACAACTTGCTTCAAGTGCCAACAATTACCACATACCACAAGAATATCAATTTCCATTAATGAACCATTCCAAAAAAATCATCCAGTTGAACCCCTATTACATGAGGATAGCTATCAAAAGTGGAAACAATGTATTGATTACTTCATAGGCTACAGGTAAGTGGTACCAAATATGTATTGATGTAGATGATTTCTCCACCAATGCAATAAACAGACAGTTGGACAGTGTTCCAAATACCAAAAAGTGGAGTTCTCTTTCCAATATTTTGATGAGAATATAATCTCTTGAGACAATTGGAGATTCAGAGAGAATGCCAATTGTTACTTGATGAGTGTCTTCTGTTCTCCAGGATTCAAAGTAATCGTTACTTTAGAACATGCCTTTTCACAAGAAAAAGAAAAATCCTCTGTTTTTTTCAGTTGGCAAAAAGAATATAGTTATTTTGAGAAATATGTTCGACATCCGTTGAATTATAAACCTTGTCTGACCAGAAGGAAGTAAGGAATTTTCCATTTCAGTTCAAGAATGGTTTCTATGGCTAATCCATCTAGCAAAAAAGTAACTAAAGAAATTTATTTCACTCATCAGTTCATTACCTAAATTAATCGGCGAATCGAAAATGTCACAAAAATGCAGGGTTATTTCCAATATATTCACTAAGATGATCCAATGAAAGCTTTGGTACATTCATTTTCTTGTCTGATCGAATTTCTTAAAATGCACTCTAGCAGCCTAGGGAATACACAAGAATACTCTCCATCGCCTCCGGCATCATTTTACAAACTATTATAAATAACACAAAGTATATCATAACTTCCTGGATCAAAATTTTACTTTTACGTGAAATCTATTTGGAAACCCAAACGGATAGACCTTACGTGTAAATAACCTGAAGAATGTTTTTTTTCTCAGTTTTATTTTTTTCCATAGTCTCATGCTAAGTGGAATCAATGAAATAGCAGGAATACAATTATCGTCCTCGTTCCAACTCCAGCAGGGCTTCAGAAAGTCCTCTTTTACAAAACACGTCAACCGTACCAACACGCCAGGAAGAGTACATCCAAGAATTCTTTGATGATGAGCTTACAACAATAGAACATGTAATCCCAGTGTTTGGAGGTACTGGGTCACGAAGAATAAGATTTGCGGTCAAGTCACCAATGGAGAAAATAAAAGTCAGAGAAGCAGTGGTTAGAATAAAATGTAGACAGGAATGTTTCAAGCTCTTGTAGAAGGGGAAAACAAAGTGATCTGAAACATTCTTAAAGTGATCAATAAAATTCGATTGTTCTCCATACTGAGATTCTTAGTACACTTGATTGTCTAATGTCACACATCCTCAGAATTCTTTACATATTCCTCCAAAGGATCAGGGGAACTGTTGCCTGAAATTCCCCAGACCCAGTTGGATTTAAGAAAGACAGAGGTACACATAATGACATTTTTCTTCAGAACCAGCAAGACATCTTCCACGCCTTTACTGACCACCTAAAGATTTTGTATAAAGTTATATAGTAGAACGTTTTCGATATGCTGGGACAAACAGCATGCAAAGCATTACATCAGTATCTAAAGAATAACTTCCTGTACTTCTCTTGTAAACTATAATGATCAACAGGTTCCCTATCAAGAAAAGGGTAAGACTGGGCAAGAGTAGGTCACCAAATATCTTCTGCTTACACGCATAGTTCAACCTAAGGGATCTAGAAGTTCACTGGAAGGGCTTTCGTTGATTGAAGCAAACAAAGCTTAATCATCTTAGATAGGCTAATAACACACCTATTCTTGATACATCGACTAAAGATCCTAAAGAACTCGTCAAGGTTACCAGCAGCTTCAGTGAGCTCATTTGTCTTAAGGTTAATGTAACAGCAAATGGACCAAAGTTATAATGTTCTGGGAGGCAAAGTTGCAATGTATGCCAGGTACAACATGGGGATGTACAGATCAAAGAAGTCTTTTCTTTCAGCTACATCAAAGTGGTAGTAGCTGTATCAGACGCCCACAAAGAATTTAGTAAACTTGTCATAGGAAGTTTCGTCTGGGAAACTGTTCCATTTGCATCAGAACCCTGGACCAGTATAACAGAAACAAAGTGCAAAGTTCAAGCCAATGAGTTTTGCTTTTCAACAAAAGATAATCCAAGTTCAGTTCCACACGTCAATCAAGAAAGAAAAGAAGAGAGAGAGAGAGAGAGAGAGAGAGAGAGAGAGAGAGAGAGAGAGAGAGAGAGAGAGAGAGAGAGAGAGAGAGAGAGAGAGAGAGAGAGAGAGAGAGAGAGAGAGAGAGAGAGAGAGAGAGAGAGAGAGAGAGAGAGAGAGAGAGAGAGTGAGAGAGAGAGAGAGAGAGAGAGAGAGAGAGAGAGAGAGAGAGAGAGAGCAAGAGCGCGAGTGAGAGAGAGAG
>RDPX01000365.1:366723-405456 GCA_003991215.1 Morbakka virulenta
AGGGGAGACAAATAGACAGATAAATATATATTTGTGTAATTTTGTGTATTCGTAACAAAAAGTGCTCAATGCATATAGCAGAGCAATATACATAAGATAGAACACGGAAAATAAGAACTATGATTGCAACTAATAGTTCTTATTTTTCGTGATTTACTTGATAATTTTCTTCTTTGAGACAAAAAAACCCTTCTCGTGTCAGCCCCCTATACACAAAGGAAATCATTAAAATCACATCTGATATATACAGGTGCGTATTTGTATCATTGTTGGTTTTGTTGTTCTGTCTGTCGATCCAAATCTGCATGTTGAATTATTCAGGATTAAAGAACATGGACATTCAGTGGCGATATGTTTCAAATTACTTTCTATGAGAAGATACAAAAATGTAATATGATAAGGTGCTCACGATTTCATACAGGTCTTGATGGTTTATAATGTGATCTATCAGAAGAAACGTTAAGAGACACAACTAAATCAATAAAGTCAGAATAACATTGTTTCTAAGTTTGACGGAGGGGAAAGTGTAGTGGGAGAAAACATTTTTCTGTGGTTTGAGCAGAAAAAGCATGTATGAACTCACCATTTGGTGCGAAACTTTTGACTGTGATTGCAGAACAATAGTGGTTTTCAGAATGGATTAGAAAGGATAAATTTTAAGTGGGGATATAAATATTACTTTCAAAGGCAATAGTTCTACAGATCATACCAATGCTACTACTACTACTACTATTACTTCTTCTATTACTACTACTACTGCTACTACCTATTACTACTACTACCTATTACTACTACTACCTATTACTACTACTACTACCACTACTACTACTGTTACTACTATTACTACAACTACTGCTACTACTATTACTACTACTACTGTTACTTCTGTTACTACAACTATTGCTACTACTACTACTACCACTACTACTACTACTGTTACTACTATTACTACAACTAATGCTACTACGACTGCTATTACTACTACTACTACTACTACTACTACTACTACTACTACTGTTACTTCTGTTACTACAACTAATACTACTACAACTGCTATTACCACTACTACTACTACTACTACCACTGATACTACTATTACTACAACTAATGCTACTACTACTACTGCTATTACTGCTATTACTACTAGTACTACTATAACTACTAGTATTACTATAACTACTACTACTGCTACTACTATTATTACTACTACTACTACTACTATCACTACTATTACTACAACTACTACCACTACTGCTATTACTACTATTGCTACTAGTACTACTACAACTACTACTACTATTATTACTACTACTACTGCTACTACTACTGCTATTACTACTGCCATTACTATTACTACTATTATTACTACTACTACTACAAATAGTAATAATAATTATTATGGTATTATTATGATTATGATTATGATTATGATGATTATTATTATTATTATTATTATTAATGAAAGAGAGACAGAATTAATAAAAGCAAGTCAAATCTGATTATAGTTTACAAGTAAAGTAAGAAATTCATTGTTGTTTGACATTGTAGTGACTAGAGGTGTCGGAATGTTGTCAAAGGAAGAACAGAAAGTTAACAAGGATAAATAAACAATTCCAGTACGAAATAACAAGATAATGGAAGGGAGATAAATATGTTTTCACTTCGCTAATTTCGTGTAATTTCATTCCTTTTTTTTTCAACAAAACAAGTTATGTGGTATTTCTTTGTTGTATTGTAGTTCGTTGATTTCCTATCTGATTTGTTGTAGTCCGTTGATTTTAAAAGGAAACTTAAATAAAACTTTATCTTGGAAGGTTATTTATTTTTCTAAGTTTATAAAAATTTTCTTACACTTTTTCAGAAGCTTATAAATTCTATAATGCTTACTTCTGCCACTGCCAATACTTCTTTTGCGAAGAGTTCACAGGCCAAAGTAAATACTGAAAATATATCTGCTACATCCTCGGGTACTCAAAGTTTTACCTTTCTGACCTCATTCACAATATTTCTCCATAGCCATTGTTTCATTATCTTATGGCAGATGTTAAACCAATAGCCGCTAAGTCAAGGAAATATAGCGAAGAAGACCAAAGGTTTTTTGCTGCTGAGGACAAACTGTTTCTTAAAGAAGGTATCATGGAACCTAAAGATTCCTCTGGAGGCCACAGGCTGGTGTTACTGAAAACGAGGGACCCAAGAAGCGGTTAGTCAACGACTACTCACACCATTAATAGATTCACGCAACTAGACAAATACACTTTTCCAAGAATAAACGAAATTGTGAATAAAATACCCCAGTACAGAGTTTTCAGTACAATTATTTTAAAAAGTGTAGACAAAGTAGACAAGTACCCTGCTTTAGAAGTGAACCAATGTCTTTACCAATTCCGAAAAGTCCAATTTGGAGTTATTAATGGAGCGACTGCTTCTCAGATAACCACGGACAACAAAATTTATGAGATCCCTAGAGCAGTGGTTATCAAGGAAGGAAGACTTGGGTTCCCAGAGAGGAATTTGGAATGCCTGGAGAGGAAATATATTACTTTAAAACCATTTGTGGAAGTTGATTAACATTTTTCTGCTACTCTCTAGAGTGTTGTGATTCATTTGCTGGCTCTGATTAGTATGTTATTCACACCTACCTCGCGCTTTTATTGGACATCAAAAGGTAATTAAGCAAGTTTGTTAATACAACAATGAATGGTAATCGACTCATAAAGTGAGCACATGTGTCAAACAGATGATTAGGTCGGGTTCACCTGCAGCCTCAAGATAACCATACCGGGCGAGGGATTGCTCCTTGGGGGAACAATCCCCTTTACGCCGTTATCTGCTTTTCCTGGTTTAGGATTTGTCATCATAATGTTCTTGGCAGGAAACGGCAGTGGTTTGACATTGCCTTCTGTCCCGCAGTACCATGTTGTAATGGTATATGACACCTAGCCGTTGCCCATGTCGTGACAGATCGTCATCAAGCGACTGAGGCAATCCAAACTAATAAAAGTATCAGAATTGGAACATGGAATGTAAGAACGCTGCATCAAGTTGGAAAACTTGAGAATGTGAAATAAGAAATGACACGGATTGGAATCAACACCCCTGGGTTATGCGAAACGAGATGGAAGAATAGCGGATATTTTATAAGTGACGATCATAGACTGATATACTCAGGAGAAGATACTCAAAGGAGAGGAGTGGGCCTATTATTAGTCAAAGAAAGTGGGAAAGGTGTCCAAGGGTATTGGCAATTATCAGAAAGAGTTTTGTTAGTGAAGCTGGAAGGAAAGCCGCTCAACATATCAATCATTGTGGTATATGCACCAACATCAGATAGTGAGGAAGCGGAAATTGAAGAGTTTGACGAGCAATTGGACAAAGCTCGATTGCAGTGCAAATCACAAGAAGTAATACTAATAATGGGTGATCTAAATGCAAAAGTAGGACAAGTCGGGGAAGGAAAAATCAGAGCCAAACATGGTCTTGGTGAACAAAACGACAGAGAAGGGATATTTGTTTAATGGTGCACATCGAACGAACAAATTATCACTAACACATGGTTCGAAGAGCACGCGAGAAGACTATGGACTTGGAGAAACCCAGGAGGAGAAACGAAGAGTCAAATAGACTACACAACTATCAATAAGCGTTTCAGAAATGCAGTCTAACATTACAAGACATACCCTAGCGCAGACTGCGGAAGTGACCATCTACCAATCGTCTGCAAATTGAAACTGAAGCCAAAACAACTAAAGAAAAAGAAGACAGAACCAAAACTGCAGTACGAAAAATTGATAAAAGATCTAGAAACAAGAAAAGAATATAACGTAAAAGTCAAGAATTGTTTTGTAAACCTTGAAGATGAAGGTGAGCTCAATTCCTGCTGGAAGAACTTCAAAGAACTGGTAGTCTCAGCAGCAAAGAAAGAAAACCAAAAAGAATGGATGACATCAGAGATCTCAGAACTAATGGAAAAAAGATGAAAAACAACAGACAGAAGAAGCGCGGAATATAGAAAACTCGACCAACAAATCAGACTAAAATGTAAAGAAGCGAAAGAAGAATGGCTCAATGCAGAATGTGAAGAGAAGAGAACAACACAAACAAAGAGACCCCGCAAAGATATACCAAAGGATAAAAAAATCAGTGGCTGCAGATCTCTAGCTTCCTCTGGATGTATACAATCTAAAGATGGGAAGATCATCATGGAGAAAGAAAAGATGCTGGAAAGGTGGACGGAGTACATCGATGAATTGTTCAAAAACAACAGAGGAGACAAACCATCCATAAATAAGAACATTGATGGCCCTAAAATCCTGAAATCTGAAGTAGAATTAGCACTAAAGAAAATGAAAAGGAATAAAGCAGCTGGACTCGACGAGATTGTTACGGAAATGCTGACATCTCTAGAAGACTTTGGCATAGGAAAACTAAATGATCTGGTAAACAGAGTCTATGACAGAGGAGATATCCCTAAAGATCTAAGTAAATCCATCTTCATCGCACTACCTAAAAAGCCAGGTGGAACAGCTTGTGAATTATATCGTACAATAAGTCTGATGAGTCACGTGATCAAGCTGATTCTGAACATAATCATGAACAGAGCTCGAAGGAAGATCAGAAGAGAAATTGGGAAGAAACAGTGTGGCTTTATGGAAGATACGGGTACCAGAAATGCCATGTTCATGATTCGAATGTTGGCTGAAAGAGCAATAGAGATGCAGAAGGATCTTTTCCTGTGTTTCACAGACTGTACGAAGGCATTCGACAAAGTCCAGCATGAGAAATTGTTTCAAGACCTCATAGCATTAGATCTAGATGTCAAAGATCTTCGCTTCATCCGCAACCTTTATTGGGAACAAACTCCTTGTATTCGTGTGGATAATGAACTCAGTCAACACGTCAATATCAAAAGAGGTGTAAGACAGGGCTGCGTGTTTTCTCCGGACCTATTTAACCTATATGGGAAAAAGATCTTCAGAGAAATGGAAGACTTGGATGGGATTAGTGTTGGTGGTCAAAACCTGAATTACCTGAGATTCGCAGATGATTCTACGTTAGTTGAAAACTCTCAGCAAGGACTGCAGGACCTCTTGAACAAAGTAGCGGATGAAAGCAAGAAGAAAGGACTCGAAATAAATCGCAAAAAGACTGTGTGTATGGTAGTAAGCAAGAAACAAAGTCCTAGATGCAGACTCATTGGGACTGACCAAATCCAGCAGGTGGACAAGTTTAATTACTCGGAAAGCTACATCACCAAGAATGGCAAATGTGACGTCGAAATAAAGCGGATAATTTGATTAGCAAAGGATGCCTTCGAGTGACTAGGACAAAATTTTGAAACACCAGAAAATGTNGTCCAGCATGAGAAATTGTTTCAAGACCTCATAGCATTAGATCTAGATGTCAAAGATCTTCGCTTCATCCGCAACCTTTATTGGGAACAAACTCCTTGTATTCGTGTGGATAATGAACTCAGTCAACACGTCAATATCAAAAGAGGTGTAAGACAGGGCTGCGTGTTTTCTCCGGACCTATTTAACCTATATGGGAAAAAGATCTTCAGAGAAATGGAAGACTTGGATGGGATTAGTGTTGGTGGTCAAAACCTGAATTACCTGAGATTCGCAGATGATTCTACGTTAGTTGAAAACTCTCAGCAAGGACTGCAGGACCTCTTGAACAAAGTAGCGGATGAAAGCAAGAAGAAAGGACTCGAAATAAATCGCAAAAAGACTGTGTGTATGGTAGTAAGCAAGAAACAAAGTCCTAGATGCAGACTCATTGGGACTGACCAAATCCAGCAGGTGGACAAGTTTAATTACTCGGAAAGCTACATCACCAAGAATGGCAAATGTGACGTCGAAATAAAGCGGATAATTTGATTAGCAAAGGATGCCTTCGAGTGACTAGGACAAAATTTTGAAACACCAGAAAATGTCAATGTCCACAAGAATGAGAGTACTGCAGTGCTATGTAGCATCTACCCTGCTGTATGGATGTGAATGCTGGACAATACGAAGAGCAGGAACGGAAAAGAACCTGTTGAGGTCAGTTCGAAGAAGGCAGAGAGAAATCTTGGGACACGTCATGAGGAAGGAAAGTCTGGAGAATTTGGTACTGACAGGACGTATAGAAGGAACCAGAGACAGAGGGCGACAGCGAAGAACTTTTTGGGAAAATTTGAGGGAGCTTGTGGCGAACAACTGGAGGAATGAAATACAAACTGGTGACATTTTACACCTGACAAGGAGCAGGGTCAATTGGAATATCATGATAGCCAACGTCTATAGACAAGGCACCTAGAAGAAGAATAGTTATGACTCCAGAAAGGCTGCCATCGAGAAAGATAAAGGGGAAGACCAATCTAAGGTATCCCCCTCGAGTTTCCAGACGGCAATCGAGAGGTTTTTAAGTTTCTGAATTTATTTTGTTTGACGAATACATTTTAAAAAATTAATGCCTTGGAAAGCAGAAGACCTCATGGTTGAATTAACAAATGTTCTATCTTTATTATTGAAATTATTGAATTATTTATTTTCTCAAAAGTTTAGTCAATAAAAGGAACAATGTCAGCAGGTATCATATGATCGTAGTGTTCCTGTATTTAATATTAATTTGTCAATGTCATTCAATATCATGGTACAAATGCTCATTTTGTAAGTAAAGATCATTGACACTAATATATTCATTGTTTGCCTATTATGTTAACAATTTTTACAGTGGGGAGTAATGGTGTGGATAAGGTTGAGAGCCACTGCCCCAGATGATACCCTTTTGTTGGGGAAACATATCTGCGCTTTTACTTCACGTATTGTATTGAGGAAATCGGCTTATTATTGCATAAATCACGTGTTTATTCTTATGATTATGATGCATATATCAAGGTCTTTTAATCTGCGTAAGAGCCTCGTTTGGAATAAGAGGTCGGACCTCAGTCAGACAGAAAGAACATTCCAGAAACTTTTCTATTTTTTTACGCTCTTGTTACGTATATCGTCTTGCATATCTTTGGTTTTGAAAGTAAAGCGTTGAATAAAATCTCAATATGGAAAAGCTATGGAATTTTGTAAGTTTATAACAGGGAGTAAGGAGAGTAGACGTCGTTCTTATTGTCATCAAAGTATTGGGTAGTATTTTCAAAAACTTGAAAAATGGCTACAAAAAATTTCAAGTATCGACCCTGGAACTTGAAAAGACAGCATTACTATTTTCCGAAGTCCAATGGCCATATACTCCGTGGAAGTGGAGGTAAACTACCCAATGTCATCTTAGAGGGCGCAATAGAAGGAAAAAGATCAAGAGGACGACAACGTAGGAAGTGGACTGATGACATTAAAGAGTGGAGTGCAACAAGGACGTACGAGGAAGCGAAGAGAGCAGCGGAGAATCGAATAAGATGGAGAACCATGGTGGCCAACCTTCGATACGAAGATGACATATGATGATGATGATGATGATTATGATTATGAAGTTCAATGATCGAAATTTCAACTGCAATTTAACTTCACTTTACTTGGTTTGAAATTGACAGGTTAAAAAGAGATTATTAGTGCCAGTGTGAGAAGACGACATTGCTCTCAGCTTCAGAATACAACAATATTGTCTTCTGAAGCACCAGAACCCCNGCATTACTATTTTCCGAAGTCCAATGGCCATATACTCCGTGGAAGTGGAGGTAAACTACCCAATGTCATCTTAGAGGGCGCAATAGAAGGAAAAAGATCAAGAGGACGACAACGTAGGAAGTGGACTGATGACATTAAAGAGTGGAGTGCAACAAGGACGTACGAGGAAGCGAAGAGAGCAGCGGAGAATCGAATAAGATGGAGAACCATGGTGGCCAACCTTCGATACGAAGATGGCACATCATGATGATGATGATTATGATTATGAAGTTCAATGATCGAAATTTCAACTGCAATTTAACTTCACTGTCTTCTGAAGCACCAGAACCCCCAGGAAAATTTTGAAGGATTAAGAAGATTAGATTACCTGACCTTTAGTGATCTGTTATGATCTAATCCTGTTGGTAAAGTCTTCCGGAGGGTAATGGCATGAATTGTGGGAAATAATAACAATAATTTTCACAACAGTAATGATGAGAATAAAAATAATATTTTAACTGAACTACTAGAAAAAGTCGACCTATTAGCAACTGCTAGAGTCTTTAGAATAGATATATTACAAACACAATTGACTGTACATAAAATTACCAGACATTTGGCCATAACTTTTGACTGGTTCTTGTGACTACCAAAAAGGTGATAAGAGATCAACATCCAAGTTACAAATAGTAATAATAATCAGCATAATCAACCAATTATTTTTCAATTATGATAATGTTATACGTCATAGCTAGTAGTTTACATTGGGTGGCCTGATGTGAAAGAGTAAATAATCTTAATAATAGCATTGATTTTTGATGGATATATGGTAAGAATATAGTGTAAGAAAATAATATTTGCTCAGTTAAGAAAAATCATATAAGAAGAAAAAAGATAAGGATTGCTCTATAGCGTGTTCCTACAACAGAAAATAAAGCAAAAACAAAGAATTATGATGATGATAATAATAATTTCAAGTTTGTTTTTACGACACTCCCCGCAAGGCGTTGGAAATTAACTCATCAGACATTTCTTCCTTGGTACCGGCCACTGCCCTCAGTAACGTAAAACGAGGGATCACATCGTGTTGATTTTTCTCAGGATATGTGTAGATGAAAAAATCTGCAAACCACCCACGATAGCAGGAATATCAAGTACCTATCGTGATTTCACTAATGTACTATATACCACAACTTAACAGACCACAATCAAAAGCACAACATCTGTACTAACTCTATGCAATCTTTGAACGCGATACACCAACTGGGAATAGGTATTCATTTTCTTCTTTTTCGTTTCATGCACGTCTTTATAACAAAGTACTGCTAAGTTAATGCTGGATCACTTATTTTTGGAACGATCAATGATAACAACGTCGCAGCAATTGTGTTCCGTCTGTTGTATTGTCTCAAAGTGCCTATGCCGCCATATATCAATTTTCCGGTTTCCATTTTCCTAAATATCTCACTTCATATTTTCTACACTATTTCTTATACACTCTCTACTCCAGTTTATTCTGTTTTCTTTTATATTTTTATTGTGACAATCCTTTTCAGCCGCATAAAACATTCCAAATGGATTCTCCCCTTTATCCACATACCCTGCACATTGATGACACTTCTCCACGTACTGTGATTGAATCAGTTGGATATCTAATGCAGACTCCTAAGCAGAGAAGAGTGAGCTGAACAGAACTGTTGACTGTCATGTCTTTAATATTATCCAAACGTTTGTCAAGAATTGATTCTTCATTAACTTTGTCTTTTGTTCTCTGTCAATTCTCTGAATTTATTCGACCTTAGTCTCTCCAATTTTCACACAGTGTTGCAACTTCTTTCAGGATCTATTTCTTACTGCTACAAACATATTTTTCGACCTTAGTTCCTTTTCTTTGACATAGTCCATCACATTAATAAGTCCCCTTTCACTTTCCCTCCTTTTCATGTACAATCACCGAACATGGCTTCCTCTATGAAATACTTCATTCGTGATGAGCAGGGTTTTTTTTCCAGACATATGGGCTTCAGGTCACTTTTAGACCAATTGGGTATTCCCTCACTGCATCTATTTACACTGGCTGCCTACTAATTAGTGTCTCGGGGCAGACTGCACGCATACTGCCTTGGTTTTTCAACGCACTTCATCCTCCTCAAATACTCCTTACTGATCTTTGTTTTATTCTTCCTGTTCAAAATGCCAACACCTTCAAACACACAAATACTTGTAAAGTTCCCTATCAACTTCCTTCAATTATCCCCTCCCGGTAGCAATACCATTCTCTTATACTTAACCTTGCCCGTTTCTTGATATTTAGCACCACACACTTGTCTAGTCAAAACTCAACCCCTATATCTTTCGAGTAAATATTTGTTATTTCTACCAATGTTTTTTCATTTTCTAGCATTTTAACCAATTTCAGGTCGCCCATGGCTTAACACCTTTCTTACACACCCAAATGCGTACCTAGCTTTCTCCCTTCTGAGCAACATCGACAATGGCATCATTATGATGATGAACAAAAGAGAAGACAGAAAGCCCCCTTGAGGTATTTTCTGGTTTATGCTGACCTCGCGAAGTGTTTCATTGTTCGCTGTTAACATTGTTTACCTATGGATATATTTTCAGCTACCCTCACTAATTCAAACATCTCAAGAATCCAAAAATGTGGCACCATATCATACGCCTTCTTGTACTTAATCCTGCACACGCTAAGGTACTTCTTCTTTGCCTTTATCTCTCTCCTTTCTGCTCATCTGTTAAACGTTTTTCAAAACGAAATCGTAAATCTTGTCTGCCAAGATATCCGTCAGCAGCTTCAGTATCAATGAGAGGCAAGCAATAGGCCTGCAGTTATTCTGGATCAGCACACTTCTGCCTCTTACCATCCACGTAGGAACACCAGGAGTTTCCATACACCTCTGCAACACTTTTGCAATCAATACTTGCATAAATTGAAATCTTTTGAATGAGAAATGCCTATTTTAAGCGCGAGCAAGTATTGCGGCGCTTCTACATCTTTGTATTTTACTTGTTCTTCTTCTTCTTGAACGATTTCTCTTTTCGTTCTCGACAGTTGACATTATAATAGACTAGTCTTTAATGCGTGTCCTGTACGCGTGCTCCATTGTGAAATAGAAAAATAAGTTGGTCAATTCTGAAACTGAGTTGAATGTAGACCTGATGGGCACCCATCCATGTATTAAGTGAAGTTCAGAGGTCTTTTTATTGACACTTCTTTGCTCAGTAATAAAATAAAAAAAAATAAATACTAGAATCGCGCTTATAGACTGAAGGTTTTTCAGTTTTGTTTATCATGAAATAGATGACTATTTCATCTCACTCTTCTTACATTAATAAATTTTCCTGAATTCATCTTTCCTAAGTTGTTGCTGGATATTGAATGCAGGTTTTTACTCATTCATCATTTAATGGTTAGTAACTACTCGATAATAATATTTAAAATATCAATAATAAGTTGTTAACTTGCAATAACTTATAATAACTAATAATCGTTAACTTTAACTGGACAAAAACAAAATCCTAATTCAACCAACACCGTGGAGTGAAGCAAAAGTTACTAATTTCAGTGGAACAAACGCGTTATTTCTTTACATTTCAAATGCTTTTTGAGCCTCTGTACCTATTAATTAAGAGCCAAACTATCTTGAACTTAAATCAATCTAGTTCTTCGACGAAGAATAGTCGAATTAAATATTTTGTTTTGTTGAAAAGCCTGTCTTCCTCCTTTTTCTTGAATATCATATGACGACGACAAAATTAGAGCAAAATCAGAGGGTTTTCTTATTACTCTTGCACAGCAGTTAGAGGTAGAAAGCTTTTAATATGAAATGTAAAGATGGATTTGTTTTGGCCAATTATAGGTACCTTCCATTTGTATTATTTATTTAGGATGTTGTTTGTCTCATCATTCCAGCCACATTTTTTTGATGATTCATAAACATTACGATGAGAAGGAGTAAGATTTGTTTTAAATGGTCAATCTTCTTCGTCGAGTCCCCCCAATTCTCATCAGATCTTCTTTGATTCACCAAAATCACTACTTCCATTGCTATCATCGGAACAGATGCCCTGAAACCAAAGCTGCCTGTAGAATTGCTCGGAACCACTGCAAATTGATTTTTAGAAATGCTAAAGACTCCTATGCCTAATCTGTTAAGTCTAGAATTGCTGAGCAGAGACTTGGCTCTCGAGAATTTTGGAGGGTAACAAAGAAAGTACTGAACAGTTGAAAAGCCTCTATTCTAACCATCATTAACGGCCATGAAGTGATTTTCTCAGCTTCTGACAAGGCAAAGCTTTTTGCAACTATATTTGCTTCAAATTCCACCCTTGACCATCAAGGACATCCACTTCCGGAATTTCCTCCATTGACTGAAAATAAACTAAACGATATACATTTAAGTGTCAGGGAAGTTGCAAAACTTATCAAGGACCTTGATTCCAGGAAGGCAACTGGTCCTGACAATATTCCAGCCATTGTCCATAAGAATCTGTTGCCGGAACTTGCTCCTATCCTTACAATGCTATTCCATCGTTGCTTAAAAGAGAAATGCTTTCCATCTCCTTGGAAAATTTCATCAATCTGTCCAGTATTCAAAAATACTGGGAAACAGTCATCTTCATCTCAGTATAGACCAGTCAGTCTCCTTAGTGTCATTAGTAAGTTGTTTGAATCCTTGATAAACCAAGCAGTTGTCAATCACCTTATCAGAAACAATCTGTTTAGTGACAAGCAATATGGATTTCGTACAGCAAGATCAGCTGCTGATGTGCTGACTGTGATATCCCATAGAATCAGTGAATCTCTTCATGGCGGTTTTGTTTCTGGGGCATTAGCTCTTGACATATCAAAAGCCTTTGGTAAGGTTTGCCACAACGGGTTGCTTCACAAACTTGCTAGCTATGGAATATCTGGCAATGTCTTCTGAACGATCAAATCTTTTCTCTCTGATAGGTCTATGAAAGTAGTTGTTAAAAGGCAAAAATCCGAAGCACATTGTATCAACACCCGTGTTCCTCAAGCTTCTATTCTTGGCCCAACTCTCTTCTTGATTTTCATTAATGATCTTACAAATCACATTCTGAGATCATGTTGACATCTATGCAGACGGCACAATTGTCTATGGCTGTACCTCGAAGAGCATTGGTGATCAAGGACTTGCGGATTCCCTTTCTTCTGACCTGGGGTATGTAGTGAAATGGGGGAATAAATAGCTTGTTACTGTTAAGACCTCTAAAACCAAGCTTCTCTCCTTTCACCACAAACGTTCAGATCCTAGTTTTGCTTCAGTTGAAATGAATGGCTCTCTTCTTGAAGAAGCCCCTTGCTTTGATAAGCCGCTGGGACTGGCTTTCACTCCTGATCTAAAATGGAATACTTACATCCAATCTGTTGCTAAAGCTGCTGGTAAAATGGTTGGATCGTTCTACCCAATCTGATACCTGATGCAATCCTCTACCTGTAAAAAAGTCAGATACGTCCTAAGATGGAGTACTGCTTCCACATCTGGGGAGGTGCTGCCCAAAACACTCCTTCTTGCCTTGACAGAGTTCAAAATCGACTTCGCAATCTTGTTGGAGATGATCTGTTCAGTTCTCTACAGCTCCTTTCTCACAGAAGGGACGTTGCTAGTCTTTCTCTCTCTACTCTATCGGTATTTCCATGTAAGTCCTCGACTAAGCTTCAATCCCTAGTCCCTCCTCGTAAACCTTTTACAGCGACAACGCGTCTTGCTACCATTACTGCAAAGAATTTTCCTTTCTTCCACCATGAACATCAAACTGAATTTCCACGAAAATACTTTTTCCTCAAGAACCTACAATCTGTGGAACACTTTGCCACAAGATTGCATGGACATCTTCAAATCAAATGTCAATAAACATTTGTCAAAAACTTCCTTGTAAGTCATCAAATTTTATTCATTCATTAATATCTTTTATCCCTTTCACAATACTTATTACCATCCACCTGTTACTCTATCCATCTCATTAACCCTCATCTTCGAATGGCTTTAAGCCTTGTTGTGTTGTGACTCACTGGTATACATACGTATATATATGTGTATATGTATGTGTGTGTGTGTGTGTGTGTGTATATGTGTGTGTGTGTGTGTGTGTGTATATATATATATATATATATATATATATATATATACTCAAGCTACATACAGTACTGTTTCGCCCTTTGTGGGTTCATCAGTGCAGCACAGAGTTTCTGAGACATGACTCTCAGGCCATGTTGCCGGAGCAAGCACAGCTTAAGAAGTTATTGTGGGATCCTGTCAGAGTGCTCAAACTAGGCATGCGCAGTGAGCTCCACATTACGCAAACGACAGGCTCCCATCTCAGATAGAGTGCTCAACCAAACTTTCGTAAGGGAGCGTTATATATATATATATATATAACGATGAGCCCACAAAGGGCGAAACGGTACTGTCTGCAGATTGAGTATATATATATATATAAATAAAAAGTGACACAGGGCACAGCAACATCTGTGGGTTCCGTAAAGTCGTTGGGGGCGGGGGTACAATTTTGCTCAAGTTTGGAGGTCGTTAAATGGTCCATGGTCTGAAATGGTCAATACGTAATTGAAACATGAAACTCGTCCAAATTTAATTCAATTAATACCTACTCGAATGCGAGTGGAAAACAGGCTTGAAAGTGTACCTGAAACATACTGAAGTCAAAGGAAAACAAACTTTGAAATATCATCCCCAGTCAGTTTACTTTATCACCTGTTTAATTTACGTGAAACTTCCTGGTGGTGTTAATATTATTCTAACATCAGTTTTCAATACTGAATATATCATGTGGGCTTCGCAAAGAATCCGGACAACATTTTGACCTCATCGTGGTATCACATACTTTGTAACGTTTGAAAGCTTTCCCTGCTCGGATAATCAAACCAAGAATCTTCTGGTTACAATACATGTACAGCTCTACTGACCACTTGAGCTACGGCCTATACAAAAATTGAGAACACTACTGAAAAAAAAATTAAAAAAGGCTTCTAAAGGAAAAGACTTTGTTGTAGACGTCCCTTTTTTTATTTAGTTAGTGGATGTATAGCGATTGTTAGAAAGTCACATAACCGGCAAAAGCCTGCATAATATGACCAAGGTAACAGGAAACGAGCGAAAACATTTAGATCGTGCTGAAACGACACTTCCACAATCCATCACTTTACTACTTTTGACTATGACGTCAACTCAGATGAAGCGAATTTCACCATAATATCTGTCATTCATTGATTATTGGTCCTTGAGTAACCAGAAAAACAGGGATCATCCTCAATCATCCAGATTTTATCAATATTAAATCCAACTTTGACTTTACATTATATATATATATATATATATATATATATATATATACATATATATTTTTAGTTTTAACGTCATTTTCCCCCAGCAATTGGGGCTCAGACGGTGCCCTTCAGAGGGACTTTAATTTGGCAGTGAGGAATTTCTTCGCCGGATGCTTTTCCTGACGCCAACCAATGGCTTCTTTTTCTTTGTAAAGTTCCAAATTCTTCTCGACAGCTCGGGAAATCGAACCCGGAACTCCTGGTTACTATGCAGTTGCACTAACCATTAAGCCACGGCTCCTCTAACTTTACATTATGTACCACCCAACAATCATTTAATACCGTCGGATCTGCATATTATCCTATATTTCCCAGTGTTTATTTATTCAATCTAATCGTTATTTCACCACTTTTTCCAACTTACACTTCATTTGTACACAGCCTGCAGTCCCATTTTGTTATTTTGGTCTCCCTGTTTTAATATTGTTTGGCCCTCTGTTTTCAAGTTGTTCAGTTCCTTGTTTTCATGTTGTTTGGTTCCTTGTTGCAATATCGTTTTTTTCCTGCTTCAAATGTTCGGTCCTCAATTTTCACCGCGGGAGAAACAATCTGAACACCTGATGAGATCATGGCAGGAAAAATAACAACAGCGAAAGTTTTAGGTAATTAAGATACTAAACCATGTCATAATTGAAGCATATTACCATGGAGAAATCGGAGGATATCAAGGATTAAGTTAACGCTTGGTTGAAATCGCCAGGGGCGTTTTGTCCTTTGGCTGAACGAGTCCTCGGGTATTTCGTCATCTGCACAACTTATTGGATTTGTGTGGTTTATTCAGAACTGTTTTCAAAGAGTCACTGTAAATTGTCAACCATCTTCCATCCCTATCCAATGGAATAACCGAGTACACTTCTAACTTACAAGAAAGAACTTGGCATTTGTCATAAATCGCTTCTTGGCCTTTTGGGTAAGATAAAGTGTAGAGCTCTGGGCTCTCCTTTATCGGGGCTTCGGCTGTTGGCCCCAACCATGCAACAGATCAAGAAAAAGTGGGACATCTCGAGACCACCAACAGGTGGTCTCGAGATGCTTGAGCACTGGGCGAAGACGAAGCCAAGAGGAAGGGCCTTTCCACGGAGGGTCCTGGAGAGGCGATATGTATATCTTGCATTTTATGTTGTCTTGGGCGCTTCCTGTCCCACTTTTTCTTCATCTGTTGCTTCCTTTCTGGTCTTTCATGGATGGGAATCTGTGAAAGACAAAAATGGGCTCACTGTTTACCAGGGGTACAAGCAATGAAAGACCCCATAAATCCTTATCTGGCCTCTGATAACATTGTCAATATGTTTGACGGCATTAATGACACCAAAGCAGAGGCTATTAGCTTATGAAATGACTCAACAACGAAAGATATCTTCAAAGAGAAGGTCTTCCTGCAGTTTGTTTAGCTATGACTTCATGACGTCATATTCCACAGGTGCCATCAGAACCATCCACCACCTGATGACATTTCCATCGACATATCTTTGCAAGGCAGACTTTTCAACCAATATCAAGACACATTTCAGGAATAAGCTAGGAGTCAAACTACATCTGAGATTTGCTCTGTCAACAATGGCGGGACCCACAGAAGAACTGATCACCAAGAAACAGCACTATTCGTCTCACTGACGCACGTACCTCGTACCTCGGCTTGTAGCTAAACCACGTTGTAATACGTACTTCTTGTAATGAAAATATATTGAAAAGAAGTTGTTGTATTACTATTTTCTTTCATGTTGTGCACAGTAAACATGTCTCTGTAAAAAAAATCTCGATTTCCAAAAAAATGGATATACGTCCGTCTTTTTGCCATTGCTGGTAGAGCTGCACTAGATTTGCTGTTATGGACAATTTTAGAGGGGTCATCAGGTCATATCGGGTTGCTCATTGGGGTTGCAGTACGAAAAGGTTTGGAAAACCCTGTTTTAAACCTAACGTTACCCCTAGCAGTTAAAACCAAGGTTAAGTTAGGCAGGAGCTGGAAATCCAAGAATAGCTGAAAAACAAATTGTGTCTTCAAATTGGATCATCAGGGACCCTGATATGGGGTGTGCCTCCAATCTTTTAAAATACATTTTGTGAAAGACACAGGCAATCAAGGTAGTCAGGGTTAACATCTGCATTGACGGTCTGGTCCGAACCATAATCTTAGGTGGTTTAGTTTGAAAAGTACTTTTTTTAAAGTGGGGGATTCATACCACTTTTTCACAAATTGTCACGGTAGAGGGCTGTGGGTGATATTAGTATATGGTATTTAACACTTCATAAAATTTTGAATGGCAGTTTTGTTAATAGGTACTCCATTTCATATTTTGCTTTAGATACGTTATTTCAGTTTTGTTTGTTTTGTATCTCAAGCCCGTCTGTGGGAAATCATTGTTTACGAGTACCCAAGTGTATCTGAATAAAATATTGTCGATTTTGATGTCAAACTTAGCCCTTTCTGCAGTTTTCATGTGATCGATTAAGGTCTGCTTTCGTTTCAGAGAACAACTAGAAAAGGTATCCTGAGTTGCCTGTGAAGATACCCCGGGGAAGCCTTGGTTGCCTGAGCAAAGTGACTCTGAGTCATTGCTTCAACGATAAATACTTAGAAGCGAAATCAAAATCTGACTTGATCGGTTTCACTACGTTTAGAGTGCTGATTTATTTAATAGAATTAACTTTTGGACTGCAGGTCTCCATCTTTGAAAAAGGACCACTGTGACACTGAAGCCCTGGTATCTATCCAAGTGATCATGTAAAAAACCACTCTGTGTTCATTGTAGAGTTCCGAATTACCCTGACCTGAAATCTAAGCTTTCTGTTCTGCCTATTTAAGTTCGATTTTCGATTATAGGTCTTCCATGAAGGGCCTAAATGACCCCTCCATTTAGGAGAAGTACCCGGTGCAGGTTTTTGGGTCAGGTTGAAAAATAAAAGGTATTTCATTCTCTTAATTTAAAAGAAT
Source organism: Morbakka virulenta (assembly GCA_003991215.1). Classification (NCBI taxonomy): domain Eukaryota; kingdom Metazoa; phylum Cnidaria; class Cubozoa; order Carybdeida; family Carukiidae; genus Morbakka; species Morbakka virulenta. Next base: position 384,653 of record RDPX01000365.1, read on the forward strand.
GTAATCCATGCTGGGAAGGCATGCTCTTTGGACCATGAGATATCTACAAAAATTGGTGGTACTCTGGGCCCAGATTCATAATTCATCTTGAGAAGGATAAACCTGACGTTCCAATGGGTCTTAAAAATTGCATGACTGATCAACCAACTTTTATCAGTCAAGTAAATGGAATATGAAATTGCCCTGTTTGACCTTGGTAGTGAAAGGGGACCAAAGCGAAAGTTAATCCCATCGGTCCCTGGGGGATATGAGCATTAAAAAAACACGTGGAGATCTATCTACTGTTGCTATGTCTAACTGAAGGCCCACATGCGTCGGGATAAGGAGTGTACAACAGTCTGGTTTTAGGATCTTTGTGGTTCGAACAAGATAAGATCATTATCGAAATTATCACAAGGTTTCAAAATGAAATTAAAAAAAAGAGTTGATGTTTGCAATCGTAGACAGTTGACCTGACGTAAGTCACTATGAACATAATAAAATTAATTATGCAATTTGATATTTTAACGAACATAAGCTGGACAGTTTCCTCTTTCCCACAAATGGTTTGATGCTCAACTGAACCAAGAGAAGGATGGGATGGTGACGCTAAGCAGAGTTAAGTGGGGTCATTTTATAACACAAACACAAACAATCTTGAAAATTCTGAACTTTATCGAGGAAGCCATAGATGTAAGAGCTTTGTCATGTCTTGCGTCATAAGCTTTTTCTGAGCTTTCTGAGCAGCTCAGAAAAAGCTCATGACTTAAGACATGACAAAGCTCTTACATCTCCAAACACAAAACTTAGCGTCAGGAGGGGCATCCAGTCAAGAAATTCCTCACTGCTACAACAACGTCCCCTTAAAGGGGGTCGTCTGAGCCCAATTACAGGGGAAATGACGTTAAAAACCAACAGCACAAAGACTTCGGAACCCATCTTGACACACAATCGGAAAATGATAGATAAAGAGCTTGAAATGGAAAATTTGGAACACGCAGCGCAACTAATCACGGAGAAGGAAACTTGCAATTGACCGCCATCCTGTTTCAGCAGCGTTTCTCTACCAACTGACATCAGCTATTATCAATTCAGACAGAAGAAACGAAACCCATTCTGCTTATTATTCTGGTTACCATACCTAAAGAAATGTCCGAGATTGTTTCCTAGCCTATCCAAAACCAGCAACTCCTGTTGTTAATGGTGACAATAATGCATTTCATTATCCCTATTTCAGATCATTGTCATAAGAAACATTCGTTTCACGAGGGAGGAGGTCTGAAAAGTTCCCCCAGAGCGTAACATGTCACTATTTGTGTCTGTCCCCAAAGGAAGCATCGACAAAAGAATAGGTCCCCTCTGAGGTGTTTTGGTATTTTGGTCTCCATAAAACAAAGCGAATTGCATGCAGCATTCATCATCATCACCACCATCATCATATTCTGCTGTGAAAAAGATTCAAAAGGATCAAGAACTGACAAGAAGACGGGTTTGAGCCCTTTGGATTGAACACCATGTCATGTTAATACTGCAAAGTTGCTTTTCACTCACTTTTATCTGCAAATATTTCACTTGGAGTCGTGTGTTTTTATTTAATTGTGGTATATTTAATCTGATACTTGAGTAGGTGACATTAGGTGTTGTTACATTGGCTTGTTATGAAGTTTTACGTTACGATGGTTTCAGGGATAGATAATCCTGATTTTACCGTTACGTCCTTTTTGAATGACCCCTTTTAAAGTTGCTTGCAGTTTTAGCAAACACTGATAAGCATTTGCTGTTTTCTTCAACAGACATAAAAAAACATGAATATTGTCATTTTCTGATCCGTTATCTTTGATGATCAAATAGCTTGCCTCTTTGTGATTGAATGCAAAATAAGTGACAAAGTAAAGAATGCAACAAATGATAATTTGTGAACAATGTGTTACAAGATTACCAAACTTGCAATTGATTTTCATGCCATGCCAGACCAATGCGAAACTTATTCATTTTCGCTTTCACCTGAGATTTCTTTGTGCTGCAGATTGGAATTTCAAATATGCGAATAATTAATATCGTGGTTTAGTCACGGTCTTTTGAAATATCCATCCCCAATATCCTAACCCAAAACTGGCTGGTGAGAATATGATTCAGTCTGTCATTTACTTGAACGTGAATAAACATTTTTAGAAAATTAAAATAATATTTAAAGCCAATGACTAATAGTAGTTCCGATGTTTTGTTCCTTTTTGACCAATTTATAATTTTGTTCTTTACCCCCTGAATTATTTTATTCAAAGAAATATGTGTAATGTCATTTAATTTTTGGAAGGACAGTCACACAGTATGTTAACTTTTTACTTTGTTTTCCCCTGGATTATGTTGAATGGTCCATCCCAAGTGAAGAAGCAGTCAGTTTGATGAAGAATGAGTTCATTCCACTGTAAACTCGGCTTTTTTAACTTTTTGATTTCAGTTTGTTGTAGTTTTGAAAGTCAGTAGATAATTAAGCCTTTCCTGTTTGTATTTCTTGATCTTTTTATTGTAAAGAAGTTGTACTACGAAAGCGGTAAGGGGTCTACTTGCTGGATTGACTGTCATCTTTGGAGTCAAGTGCGAATTCTTCATTTCATGATTTGCAACATTGAAACAACAACATTTGGATTTTGGTTGTCGTTAATGTCCAATGAAGTAGATCAGAATAAAAATTTGATAAATACACGCCAAGAGACTTCAAAATATAACCGTATGAAAATTTCGAAATTCTAAACGTGAGCAGAATGGATAACCACAGGATAGGATGGATCCAATTTGCTTTGATCATGACAGTCTTCTGCCTTGCAGGTAAGTTATTACTCTTTTATTTATTTTCATCTTTTTGTCATCTCATACCTAGATATTGATTTAGTCAATGTTGAGGCAAGCTTTGAGATCGGATCGCTGTCTTTTAAATTTTGAGCTATTTTCATGATGCAGGCTACGATTATAGTAAACGTGACCAAATTTCTTTTTTGGTATGATCACACCAAGATAATCAGGTAGAATACTTCGCAAAATATTAATCTGCAGAAATTAACCTTCACATGCTTGATATTGATAAATTGGTAATTAATTAAGGAATTGCTGTTGAGCTCGATAGCCATTTTAACTTTGAGAATTATTGATAGCATTTTCATACGTATACTGGTGTTCAAAAATGACATTCTTGCTGATCATTTCTTACCCTAACTATTTTGTAATGGATATGTTTGTTTGAGAAATGGAACCATTTTATGTGAGATCATCTTCTCTGCTGTAAAAAATAAGGAGTTCTGACATTTATTCTGAGAGGTGATCTTCAGAGTGACAAGTTAGTTGCACGGTAGGGTGACCTAAAATCGATTTTTATTACACCAAATACCCACAAAGTATTTCCTACGCCTTTTCGATGCTTTTTGGATTTGGCGATGGTCAGTTTGTACCAGAGGCACCTTTATTACACCCAATGTCTGGATCATTAATTACCTAAATGACAGAAATAGGAAAGTACTGATATAATTCAGCATTAAACCAGTTTTTGACCCAACGATGTCAAAAGATTATTTATCACTGACTGACTGATCACCATTTGAACTCTTAATTAAGGCACTGGCTGGAAATCTGTCATCAAGGCATTCTCACAGGGGATCAACATATTATTCGCTGTGTTTTTAATTAAAAAACTGATCAAATTTGAAATGCTATGAAATGGTGATTAGCATAAAAAAAATTACAAGTAAGAACTTCACAAGACAGGATTTTCTTGAAAATTCTTGAAATCAGGGTTCAATTTTTGGCCCCGTTGTCGCCCCCCCTAAAATTGTAAGCAATTAATCACACTTCGTTGTCAGCTTGAAGATACCAACAAAATAATGCAGAGTTTGGATACTTAAAAAGCCAGGATTTTGAGGTTAATCATGGCTGTAACAGTCAACATTGGATTGCAAAACAAGAGCAATAGTTTTCATTTACATAGCATGACTCATGGTATAGCTTACACCAGGGGTGATTTCTATGATATTTTAGAGCGTTTCTCAATGGTATTTGTGGCTACAATCACTGGTTTTAACTTGCAAAAGCAAACTAGAGTTTTTCTCATTTTGCAGAAGGCTGAGAATATGAATGCTTTCAACGCCCATGTTTCTCGTCATGTCATGCGTTACTGCACTTGAAAAGGTGTTAGTGAACCATGCATTGTCAACTCTGCAGGCATTTGTTGGCGGTAACATTTAGTTCTTGTGATGTGTCGAGAAATAGAAATATTATGCCCAATGCTGAAAGAGAAATTCCAAATCGCATCCCTTTTCAAGATAAGACAAGGTTTGCAGAGTTGAACAAAAAAAAACCCTATTCACGCGCTTATCTCTAAAATTCATCCAGTGAAATTATAAAAGTCAAGAGTCAACTTGCATCTGGAACACAAAGAATGAAAACAGAGAACAAGAAAGAATGGGAGATTGATTCTTTCCTGGTTTTTGTTCTGGGCTCCTGTCAGCCTTTTTTTTTTGCTTTTTCGTACTCTTCTGTTATCTTTCTCTGCCTAATGTTAGGTCAAATCATCCATTTCAAGAGTTTTTAATTCAAAGATTTATTGAATCCTCTTGATCTGCTTGCCCAATTAAAAAAAAATAAATTCTTTCTTTGTACTTTTTAATCTTCATATTTATTGGTTTCTTGTCCTAAAAAACGCAGTAGTATGCCACTTTTCTGGCGTAATGAATTGGGCACAGTACATCAAATTGCAATCGTGATTTTACAATGAAATAATTTTATCCACAATTGTTTTGGATATCATTGAGAATTTTCAGACAGTGTCATAATTAATTAATCGCATTATGTTTCACCAAGAAAACAAAAGCAACATAAACAACGTGGAGTTAAATATTTCACCATAATATCGGATTCATTAAGTTTTATATTTGTGCAATATTTGTTTTTGAATGAATCCTGGTAAACCGCAGGAACTTGAAGATAAACTCGCACTTCAGAAATCGACTACAATAATGCCATTTTGAAAATTTAAAAAGGTGTATCGGTGGGGAAAATAGGAACAAATATTTTTATCGTGTTTTGAATTAATGTTTATTTGAAATACACATGGTATTTCATACGTTATTCGTACATTACAAATCATGTTGTGTTTTTTTGTCTCATCTTCGTGACATTTCAAACGTTGTCAAGTGCCACTTTTTTCTTAATCTCTTTTTTTTTCTTTCATATTTGATTAAATCCTTTGTGAAGTAAAGAAGAACATTCACAGTGTTTCTTCTTGAATTACTATTCAAAGTAAAAAAAAACCCGACGATACAATATACCCTGTGGGTGGAGATAGAACTTGAAAATTACTTCCCTTTCAGAGCAAGTAACGTTGACACCATCGTCACCTATAGTTTGTTGAACAAAAGGCTCAAGAAAGATGAAATCTTGCGGCAGACAAGTACATTCACTATGAAGTTTGTTTCCTTCTTTTGCTTCTGTTAATTATTTCTGTCCTTCTCAGTCAGTTTATGGCCAATTGACAAAAGAGTTCGTCAGACTTTTATAAAGAATAGACAATTTCTAGACACGAACGACATATTTGTGATCAATTTTGGGTAGTTGCTTATCCAAATTAGTAATTTGATGCAGTAATAGCCTGTTATTTGAAAGCCCTATTTGTGATTCATCCATCCGTATTTCAATGGGTTGAAGAAATTACGTTTCTTTGTGGTCAAACAATGGGGGAAATCACCAAATATTATTTTCTATTGAAGATAAAATCACAACATTTTATTCGTGTAAAGTCCAACATTTCAGTTGTGTTTATTGTTTTAAGTTGCCAGTACTAAGAATTCAAATCTTCAAATCATAATTATTTTTATTTTGTGTTTGATAGATATATCATGGCGGATTGTTACTTCTGTCATGGTGACTTCTGGTCATGGAAGTGAGGATGCGCGTTGTGGTGATGTTTGTTGTTGCTAAGAAACAACTAATTTCATCTCTATTGGAAACGCACCTGTGTTAAGATAGCGTTTCTCAAATACAGTACATGAAGATCTTTGCTTTTCATAATAATACTACATCATAGTGTTGTATTATTTATTTTTAAATATTTTAACAGGCTGAAAATCAGTGATATTTGCTGACTTGCAGGGGTTTTTATAGTCAATGTGACACGACACGCTTTATCATGGTTATAGGAAATGCATGTCAAGGCTTAAAGTTGTTGAAAGTACCCCATGAAGTGTAGCATATGAAGAGGACTAGAATAAAAAATAAATTCTTTTTTTCACTATTTCCAAGAAGTTAATACCCCCATTGAATGATGTCAAGAAGATTTTGAGAGATGATTGGTTTCCTTTCAGAAGCCCCTATAGTCCCAGAGGACCCCCTCCTAACATAGTCCTTTTATTAATATGAAGAAAGCTGTATCTTTGAAAAAATNTTAATACCCCCATTGAATGATGTCAAGAAGATTTTGAGAGATGATTGGTTTCCTTTCAGAAGCCCCTATAGTCCCAGAGGACCCCCTCCTAAAATAGTCCTTTTATTAATATGAAGAAAGCTGTATCTTTGAAAAAATATTATTTTTCAGCAAAAATGTTTCAATTTGAGTGAAAACTACATTGCAACCAAATTTTAGCCTGATAGCACTCTTTAAGCTAAAGTTGGTTAAATCATGCTTGAAGCTCAAGACATGCAATTTTTCCCGATTTTTACAAAAATTGAAAGTTCTATAACAGACCAAATAACCCTTAGTGCATTTGATAAGGTTTTTTTTGACAGCAATCATAGCAAAAAGTACCAAGCAGTATTTCAGCAAAGACCATTTCAAAACACCACCTCAGTCCAAAAGCAACCTAGGTGTTTTAGTATTAATTTTGAAATGTTATGCATGTGTTATAGTATTTGCTGGCAACGCTACACATTTACTTGTTTGCCACACCCAATTTAGATGATCAGGTTTTATTCAAAACCCTTTAACATTTTCCTTGTTCTTTGTGGATTCTTTGCTTTTTCCAAGGTTGGGTTTCAGTTTCAGTCATTCAGAAATAATCGCATAGAGCTTTTTGACTAAGGTCATCAATACAAAATGGAGAGGGATTATCAGAGCATCTTTCAAATCAAAGTTTTTATTTTTGTGTGCTCTAAATTGGTGAGGAAAAAATTTGTGAATTCCCTTTGACTATATATGAGTCACTAATTTGCTATTTACACTCTCATTTTGGATGATATGGATATGTCTAATAAAAATCTGGCTTGAAAACATTAGAACCTTATATTTGTGTACCAGCTTGTGTGTCTGTTGGTCCATTTCCCAAGCTTTGTCTTGCCCCCAGTAAAGTATAGCAGCACTGTACCTAATGACATGATGAGCATATACATTGGTGGGTGAAATGAGGTTCTTCAAGTTTTATTTGGTCTTCAACAGTTTATGCAAGCATTTAAAATAGGTTTTCTTCACCCAGATTTTCATCTCTGTTTCTAGAATAGCCTCAGCTTCCAAAATGCTCTGATATTTATACCCAATTTCTTCAGGTTCACTAATGCACTGGCCACAAGGCAATTCATTGCCATCAGTTGCCTCACACTCCTTTTTTCAAAGTTATTACTGCACACTTGGATATCCCAAGCTCCATGCCTATATCATTTCTGACAAAATTGACAGTTTGTACTAGAGAATCAATCTCTTTTACAGACTTTCCAAAGAGCTTCAGCTCATCCATGAAAAGAAGGTGATTGATCTTTGGCTTGTCCTTACCCAGCTTATATCCCATAGGTAATGATCTGAGGACCAGAGATGATAGTATTAGTGCAATGACAAAAAGAAGAGGAGAAAAGGAATCTCCCTTTAGGATACCCCTCTCAATGTTGACACTTCCAAGGAGCAGATTGTTGAAATACAAATTGGTCTTCCAGTTTGTCATGCAAGCTGAGATCAGGTCCACTACCACATCAGAGATCTTGAACAACTTTAAAGACTTGATAATCGATGAGTCTGGCACCATGTTGTAGGCTTTTTCAAATTGGTCCAAGCCATAGAAAAAATAGTGTGGGGCACCTTGTAGTTCTTAAGCACAGTCTTATCTATGATAAGATTGTCCCTGATGCTTTGTGACTTCTTGCGACAACCCTTTTGTTTCAATAAGAGGAATGGGTGCTGTTCCAAATGTTCATTTGTTTTGCCAGCAAGCACTTGAGTGAGAACTTTCCACAAAAGGTTAAGCCATGTTGTTGGTCTGCAGTTCCCTACTTCAGGGCCCTTAGCTAAATCTTTAATGATCATAGTTGTTCTACCTACCACCACCCATGATCATACATTGCCTTCTGAGAGGCAGGCATCAACCAAAAACCTTGAATACCATCTGGGCCTGGTGCTTTCCAGTTCAATAATCCTGTCAACCAGGGTTTAACAGCTCCGGCCACCTTAAAGTTTTCCTGACTAGGGATGTCATGCAGCTGCTGTTTAACATATGCTAGCCACTCAGTTTTTTGGTTGTGAGTAACTGATCTACCCCAAAGGTCAGCCCAGAAATGGGTAGCTTCTTTGGGATTGGGTGATACATCATTCTGGATATTTCCTTCTAGGTTCATTATTATTATTATTATTATTATTGAGTGGTGGAGCAATATGAGCCCATGGGGGACTCAGGGGTAGAAACCCCAGCAAACCCATCCTACTACCAGCCCGATAAGGGTAAGCTGGGTGCATGCATCAAACCCAAGTAAGTGAAATATTGATCTTAATTAAAACAGCACATGACCTTGCTGGTGGGGCCTGTTTAGGTGACTCGTTCTGGTTAAATCAGTCTCCATAGTGAGGCTTCACCCAAGGCCTTAGGACTAAGTAACAAAGTAAGAACTTGGTACTCAGCCCTTCAGAACAAGAGATCCACTCTCACAGCACCTAGATATGATGCTCCCCCACTACTCCTACCTGTTAAATGGAAATGTGTGATGTGTCAGCCCTTTCAGGACATGCACAACCAGTTAAGGTCAGACAATTGACTGGTAAGTCTGCGGTTTGAGCAGGAATGTTTGATGTAGCCCATTCATAATTACCAGGCAAAACTAGTTCATGTACCCCACCAATCAATTAAGATCAGAGGTCATACATCTTATGATGCTACACCACTTGCTGACAGTAATAGTCATTGCCTGGTGTAATTATCAGAGTAATTTGACTACACAGGACAGGGGGGTCAATGTCCCTTTCCAGCAGAACTAGGCAGTAATAAGTTAAGCTGGCCAATTGAGATAAGTTCAACTTTTCCTACTGTTCCTGCCAGGTTTACCCAGCTTTTACTAGGGCAGGGGCACTGCTCCCTGAGGAATTGCCAGATGACCTACTGGTCTGGGCACTTTCTGTCTACCCTTTATTATTATGATGATGAAATTTAGCTTATTGCTGTAGCTGGTGAAATTGCTGATATTTCCCTGTTGGGCAAGCAGTAACATATAACCAAGGATCAACAGGTTTCTTTTACATTTCACATATCAAGTATCCTTCAGACATATTTAGCTGTTCTCAAAAAGGGAGATTTTTAAACTAGTACAATATTTATGTTGATTCCTAGTTTCTCAGTCTATTTTATCAAATATCTTAGAGATAATACCTGGTGAAACAACAATCACAGGGATTGCTTGAACCTTTTTTATCACCCTAATGCTCCCAAGCTTCAACTTCAAGTTGCAATTTCCATTTATCTTGTCCTTTTCTTTTTCATCAACTCAGCTATTAAAGGGAATATAAATTAAAGTTCAGTGTTTTTCTTCCTGACCTATAACAACAATATCTTGCCACCTTGCCTCTATTTCATTGTTACATTGGACATTATTCATATCCCAGAGTATGTTCATTGTATTATTTTCAATAGATCAATCTGTAGAATAATCATAGCAATTTTTATGTCTAAACCATTTTTTTCACATAGTTTCCAGTGTATCAGTTTTGCTAAATTGTCATGATGCCTTTATTATTATTATTGTTGTTGTTATTGGTATTAGTAATTGATCTTGTTTTGTAGTTAATATGTAAGCAATAGACCACAGAAAAAAGATCTTAGATACTTCAGCTGCAATACCTCTCTGAATGTAGTTGTTATTCAGGAATTTTCTTATTTCTGTTGCACTAAGTAACAATGTGTCCATGGGATCTCAACTGTTGGATTTAATTAAATCCAGTCTTTCAATCCATTTGTCAACACCTTTTGTCACTGCCCTTATTGTTTCAATTTTTACCAGTATGAATTTGACTTCTTCCTTGTTCCAAATCCTTCCGACTTGAACTGATTGTAATTTAGGGTTAGAAAAAACGTGGGATATTGTGTAGTCCAGTAACACTTTTCCATTTTAGTAAACAGATGCCTGGCTAGCATGGCATATCTCACACTAAATTTCCAGGTGGCTCTATTCACACTATGTATACAAGTATTGTATACTTTTCTGAGTGTCCTCCGTGTCAGATGTCTTGATGACAGGATTGGGAGAAGCTCCTTGAACTTGTTCCAAGCAGACGTTATACAAGTGATTGAGGCAAGTGAACAGCTACCAGCTGCAGAGTAATGTAATTGCACCTCTTAGAGGTCCAATTACATTAGTTTGCTGTATTTTGGTAACAATGGCTTGTGGCAATGGTTTGTTATTTGTTTAATAGCAGACTGAGACTACACCTCCTTTGGAATATGACAAGAATTCAACATTTCAGCCAGAAAGTTGTGTTTTCTTTGACATGTTTTTTGCTATACTGACTGTTCCTTCACCTCCTCCATTGCCCTAATGTGACAGAAAAATGAAAAAGTATGTTAAAATTCTATTCTTGTATTTATTGTTTGTCACTCCTGTTGTCTGTGTGACAAATTTGAGGTTTATGCCTATATATTTTCCAATGGTTCCACCTTGATTCAGTCTAAAAGACGACAGTCATGAAGTATGCTATTTGCATGCACATGTCATGTATGAAGAATCCATCACTGTAGTACCATTATGGAACTAGGTCATTGTTTATCTGTTATCTGCATCTCTATCTGTAAGATTGGTATGGATTGGGTTAGATTTGACCTGTTTGGTTTTGTTGTAGTAGTAGTTCAGCAAGTCAAGTACACTTTTACTTGCAACTAATTTTAGTGTCACTGGTTTAGCCAGACTAAAAAGCTGTAGGACTGGTTCTCATTTATCAATTTTGTGGTCTTCCAGAATTCCTTATCAAGTGCCTGAAACCACAAAATTTTTATTTTGTATTTGTTTAGTTAGGTAAATGGTTATATAGTGCAGCTCAAATTTTTACTGCAAGTGAAAGGAAGTTGATCATGCTGATGTGGAGGAGGTTTGCTTTGACGTGTGGGCATTCATATTTGTGTTTGTGGCTACTTTTTCAGGACCAGCCTGTTTGCTCTCAGTTTTAGTTATTTGGATTATAAATCTGACATTTTTCTGTTGAAATTAAAGTTTGCATGGGTAAAACAGATTTTTTTGCTTGAGCTCACTGTATCATATGATTTACTGTTCCTCAATACCAGAATTTCATCTGTAATTTTTATGGTTCAGTTTAGTCCAGCTGCTGGAGTAATTGATCTGTTCTGGAACTTTTCCAGTGTGCTGTTGATGCCAAACTGTAGCCAAGTTCACATGTAACAACCCTAGAAGGTTTGCATTGGCAGGCATTTTTATTAAGCATTCTTCATCAAAAGGGTTGTGCAACAAACCCTTTCCTGAATCAGTGATAGAAAAACACTATACATTCTTAAGTTTTAAAATTGTTCATTTGGTGTTAGCATTTGCCACACAAGGTGATTTATGGCTTTATTAATTGCCTGACTTTAGTCAATGCAGGGACAGAACTTTTGCTAATATTACATCAGCTGCTTACTGTTTTGCTACTGCCTTCTCTTTCTGGCACTTCCTTATTGGTATATGATGGATGAGCATTTGAATGGTGGTGATCTTGTCATTTACCATATAGTACACTGGTAGCTGTAGGCAGTAAATACTCTCAAATGCAACAGTAAAATGACATGTTGTGTCAGCCTTCTTCAGTGCCAATATGAAGGGCTGTGCCTTGTTTACTTTATCTGGTTCAATTTGCATGATGCCTATTCTCTCACAGTCTTCTCCAGAGACCAGTGCAAGTTTAAAATCACGCCTAACCTTTGGCTGCCATGCATGGAGACCAACCACAGTAGAACTTACCAAGTTTTCAACAACTTTTGAAAGGTTTCTTTGGTCAATGATCATCAATTCAAAGACCATATTGGAAAAGATAAAACAAAGATCAAACACTTAGAAGTAACAATACATCAGATATTGTTTTAGTGGAAAATGAACATAAATGTCATCCCATTAGGGCAAGGAATACTGAATATATTCCATTTGAAAATGGTTAAAACAATATTTATTTCTCATTATGTGTGTTAGGATGACCTAGAAACAGTATAATGTAATGATTGTTTTTTTTCAAGCAAGAGCTTACATTTGCCTATGAGCCATATGAGTTTGCTGGCCCCATAAGGTATCAGTTTTCTTATGTATGAAGCTATGGTATGACAAGTGGCTAATGTGTCTTTTTGGAAATTTGTGGGTAAAGCAAGTAGCAAGCAGAAGTAGCCATATTTGTTGATATTGATATTTGAGTGCATTAGGTTATTGCTGGTAGATATTGAAAATCATTGGTGTAATATTCATCCATTCCTAGATTGCTAGTTGCTGGCTGTTGATTGTGGTACTGTCATAGCTGTGGTTGATGTTCATGTTATAGTTTACTATCTGATGCATGTATCTGATTTCAGTTTGAATGTTGGGTGCTTCTGCCTCCTCTTCTTCCCCAACCAGGCTGGAGGCTGATCTCTTGACATGATAAGTGGGTCAAGACTTTGGAGAAGTGGTTACAACCCTTTGCATCTAGGAGAATGATGGGTATTGACTGGGGAAGAGGATCAAAGGTTTGGTTCTGGGGTATTCTTATGCCAATAGTAAGTGTTAGTTTCTCTTCAGTAACACATTTGACTTTGACCCTTTTTAGGTTGTGTCCTGTGAACCAGTTCATCACAAGTTCTCATGGTGTCCACAATGAGCTGCTTGGTTTGTTGGGTTGGTCCTAATAACTTAGCTTCTGATGCCATAACTGACATGGCATTTTCAATTTCATTCAAAAAAACATTCAATGTAGATGCCATTATTATGTAGTCCAAGCCCAATTTTAACTCTGGACATTTAGTTGGTAGCTAATCCATATTCACATCATTGTTCTCCCTGGCAGACTTTCACTTTCCAGTTTTGAGCAGCATTATTACATGATTGTGATGAATGCCTGAATATGAATCAATGTGTCATGAGAATGTTGTAAACAGATCAAGTATACTGTGCCCTTAGCTTTTCCATCAAGTTCAAAGATTTTTTTCTTATCTACTTCCGATATCTGTAGATTAAAAGTGTATCAAATTAGTTGTAATGCATTATCAGGCATAGCTGAACCAATTTGTTCAAACAAATTCCAAGAATTGGTTTCTCCTGGTGGTTCCCAGTGTTTTTTGGGGGACCTTTATCCAAGTCTCTGAAGTCAGACTTTGCTGTAGTCGTTGAAGTAAAAAACGAGGAAGTCAGTAAACATTCATAATGCATATGTTTATACCATTTTTAAAGATCACATTAGTAACATAAGAAATTGACATGACTGTTGATCTGTTGATTTAATGGAGTGTGTGGCCACTAAGTCAGATACAATAACTGATGGAAGATTATTTGTTAGCGAATATTTCTTTTGTAGCTTTTAAAAATTGATTAGTTCTTGCCCTAGATTCATTTATATTATTTTTGAAAAATGTATGGTTTGGTTAGTTGATTAAATTTGTGACAAAACTTTTCATATGAAGGTATGACTTTCAGGGAGTTTCAGCTTTAGATTTTTGCTCCCTCTGACAATGTGTGCTGGAGCTTGCCCCGAACCACATCATTTTTGTAACCATATCTTTTACAATGATACCTCAGCAAGTAGACCATTGTGGCCTTTGAAGTTGATGGTAAATTACCTCTGAAATGTCACTTGGTAAATGGATCTCAAATGTTGTATTGGAAGAAAGGAGGAGTAACAAAGTCAAAATCAGATTGACTGTTGATATGCGTCATGATAATCTAGCCATTAAGTCGACACATTTTCCAGTTCTCACTATTCAAGAACTTGGACATAAACTTAATGGAGCTATATATTTTAGAAAAAGAGATCTTGCAGAAGCATTTCACCAGATGGAGCTAGCAAAAAAGTGGAAAGAATTGACATTTTACACTCCAGAAGGACTCTATAGAATTGAACGATTAGTATATGGTGCTGATCCGGCTTCACATGAGTTTCACGAGTGGTTTCGCCGCAGTCTAAAAGGACTTAAAGGAGTTATTCAAATTCATAATGATGTTATGATATACGTTATATCTGAAGAAGATCACCTTGAAAATTTGCGCAAATTTTTGATCGACTTTTTACTCTCAATGTCACGTTAAGTAAAACTAAATGTCGTTTTGATTTGAAAAAAATAAATTTTTTTGGATTCGTATTCAACAACTTTGGGATGAAACCAGATCCTAAAAAAGTCGAAGCGATTCACACGAAAGCCACGCCAAGGTCGATTTTTGGTGTGAAATTATTTCTCCAAACGTGCCAATACAATCAAATGTTCCTGTTTGACTCTGAGCGAAGGTGTAGTGATGTCATTGCACCGTTGCGAGCTATGTTGAAGAAAAATCCACGCTTTTGTTGGACTGATAAATGTGAAAAATCGTTTCTGTTGTTGAAGAATGGCTTAACTAGTGACACGGTTGTGGCACATTGGGCACAAGGAAGAGAAACTGAATTAATATTAGACAGTGGGCCTGAAGGTATTGCGGCAACATTATATCGGAAAGAAGAAGAAACTGGACATTGAAAACCAGTTAATTACACCAGCCGCACACAAACAGAAACAGAGAAAAGATCTTCTCAAATTGAAGGAGAAAGTTTAGCCCTCCAGTTTGGAATCATTTCTAACAGAATGTATCTGTATGGGAATCCGTTTGTGGTTGTTACCGATCACCAACCTCTAGTGTCTTTGTTTAATAGCAAACAAAAACAAAAAAACAAGGACGTCTAGAGTGGAGCGTCATAAACTCTTGACTTTAGAGTGGAATATCGACTTGGGAAGATTAAGCCTTAGGATTACAACAGCCGCCATCCACCACCAGATGTACCTGAAGAAGAAGAAGAAGATGTTGGAATTTTCATTAACTCTATTATTGATGATGATTTTTCCGACCCAATTACACTTGAGATGTTGCAAAAAGCCACGGATGAAAGTAATGTGCTGGCCAAGCTGAAATACTTCATTTTGAAGAAAAATACATCTCACACAACTGTACGTAAGTCGAACCGTTCCGGAAGGTGTTCATGGGTTCACGAGTTGTCGATTGCAAAACAATTGGTGTTACATGGAGATGGTATTGTCATTCCGAAGGCTTTTTGAATTGGTTCATATTGGAAATAAACGGGTGATAAAAGTGAATAAATATTTCCGACCTCGAGTATGGTTCCCGAAAATGGACCAAATATGATTGAAGACTTTGGTCAAAGTTGCATCTAATATCAAGCGTCTACACACCTACCGATACTAATGAACGCGATAAACCATGCGAGTTACCAGAGCGACCATGGCAATACTTATGGTTATTTATATACTTATAGATTTTTAAGGACCCTTAGGATAGTCCTATTATTTTTTCTTGGTCATTGATGAGTTTTCTAGATTTCCTGAAGTGGAAATGTTGAATCCACTGCAGTTAATGAAGTTTTTCCCAAGTTAGACATAATTTTGGGGACACATGGTATTCCGGAAATTAATTATAATTTTGGGGACACATGGTATTCCGGAAAAAAATAATAATTAAAATTGTGATAATGAACCTCCGTTTAACAGTGACGCTTTGAGAACTTATGCAAAGAATCGTGGCTTTTTTACACCAAAAGGTTACAGCTGGGCATGTTACGAAAGGTTGCACATACGGAAATCATTGATGGCAAAGATCCCAAGGAAGAAGTTCATTAGTATCTATTGTATTGCAGAGCTACGCTGCATAGTTCGACAGGTAAAAGTCCAGCTGAAATGTTGTTTCAACGGCCACTGCAAACTCGGGTTCCTGTCATTGATNAAAATTGTGATAATGGACCTCCGTTTAACAGTGACGCTTTGAGAACTTATGCAAAGAATCGTGGCTTTTTTACACCAAAAGGTTACAGCTGGGCATGTTACGAAAGGTTGCACATACGGAAATCATTGATGGCAAAGATCCCAAGGAAGAAGTTCATTAGTATCTATTGTATTGCAGAGCTACGCTGCATAGTTCGACAGGTAAAAGTCCAGCTGAAATGTTGTTTCAACGGCCACTGCAAACTCGGGTTCCTGTCATTGATAACGGGAAGTATGCTACACCCGAAATGAAAGAGCGACACCTTCGTAATAATGAACGATCTAAAATATATAATGATAAGAAACGTAACGCTCGCTATTCTGAAATCGTTGAATGTGATGATGTCTTAGCGAAAAAGAAGAAAACCACAATCAAGCAGTTTTCCGATCCAAAACCAGACAAGGTTTTCAGAAGAAAGCTTTCATGATTACTGCGAAAAGAGGAACCCCAGAAGTTAGTACGAGACGTATCCCGGTTTAAGAAAGTTACTATTAAGTCAAAGTAGGTCAATCGCAACAAGCTTGAATATGCCACTGATAGTAGCGACGAAAATGATTCTTTATTCCAACATTTCCGTAAAGAAAGAGATAGGGAAGTTAATGAAGCTGCTAGTTCTGACTGTACCGAATGAATTTGATGATAGCTGTGAAGAGATAGAAAACGGAATGAAAGTTGCCACAATGAAAGTAATTTGATCAAAAGCAGATATCCAAAGCGACATAATCAGCGTAAGTGTTTGAACGAATTTGCTGTGTAGATTGAAATGGTATAGAATAATAGATACCACTGAAAATTTCTGAATAGACAAGGGAAGAGACGACGTAATGTAAATATGTATATACTGTGGACCAAAACGAGGCAAAGATCTCTTAAAAGGGGACTCAGTTACAAGAAAAGACGTGTTTGTATGTTCTAAACTTTGAGCCAATTGTTATGTTCTATTTGCAATGAAAAGATATAGAAACACAGGAAAATACTTTTGTGGTTACTGACTACTTCAGATATGGTGGCTGTGTGCGTTGACTCCATACAAGGCAGTTCTGTTGCTACTATACTTCAGTTGATGATTATAATACTCTCTGGAAATACTTGGTTGTTTCTGCTGTCAGGAAATGTTTTATGGAAGCAAATATGACCAAGAGTAGTACATTTCTTAATGTCTGATTTAGTACAAAAGAAGAGGCATCAATGTATTTGATATTACTTGATTTCTCAACAGTTACAATTTTTGTTTTTCATATTGAAAATTAAATTTCATGCTGAACTAAAAGAGTTATAATTGTTGCGTATGTTGTA
Organism: Morbakka virulenta; assembly: GCA_003991215.1. Classification (NCBI taxonomy): domain Eukaryota; kingdom Metazoa; phylum Cnidaria; class Cubozoa; order Carybdeida; family Carukiidae; genus Morbakka; species Morbakka virulenta. Next base: position 402,116 of record RDPX01000365.1, read on the forward strand.
TGTCTAGTTTGAAGTATTTACGTGTTTGCAAGATGGATTTTCTTGATTGGCTCAGTAGATTGAAACTTTTACGATATTTGGGAATAACAAAGATCTCACACACCATCAATGAGCCAGGTGCAGTAGAAAAGTTTGCAAAATAAAGAATCAGACGAAGAACATTAGCTGTCATATGATGTTCCGTACAACTTTGAAGTCAAATTGACCTAATGATGACAAAATTGTGGATAAATATGAACAGCAATGCGAAACAAGTTGAATCCCACATGTTTGGAAATCACAACCAGCCGGTTTTGGATCATTTTTGACTCGCTGGTGAACATAAGGAGCAGTCATCTGGGAAGACATTGTTGCTGAATGATCAGCATTTGACTGCAGAGCTCGGAAAGGGTATTTCCATGTGCAGTATTTTTTTAAATGGAAGGGATGGCTCTGCATCATGGGCAAGCTCTTTCACTTTGTCATGTTATTGATTTCTGCTTTAGTGATCGCCTTTCTTAGCTTTCATGCGAGTTTAATCCTGCGTGTATTCTCTCGTCAGAAAGGCTTCAGCATCTCAGATGTTGCTTTTACTCCCACGCTTGGAAAAATGGTGACAAAACATTATATTGATTCTGTCTGAAAAGAATCATTAAGTCTGCGACCACCTTTCTTCTTTTTTTGAATGGAGCGTGTGATTGCAGATCGCTTTGTTTGTTTTTATTGTTTGTTTTTTATTTTCAAATCTGTTTAAATAAACATCCATTCCCATTGTATATTTTTAAAAACCCGACAAATAACGGGTTGCTTCAAGTGTTTATGTTTTGTTTTTAATAATATTATTACAGCTGGCATTTTGTTTTTATAACGGTGCGAGTTTCTGTTTAAACCAGCGATCTTTTAAGGGGGTTTTGCAAGCTAAATATATTTTGAATAAGTGATAACTGGCACTTTTTGGCAGCTCCAGGAACACTTTTTATGTGCTATTTGTTTATTGTATTTTGAAAACGACGATAATTATTTTTATTTTTGTGTGTGTATTTCTCCAAGTTCTAAGTTTTTTAACAAACAGTTTTTTTGGAATCGGAAAGCAATGACGTGTCTTACAATGATTTGTGATCACTATGGTGGCCATTGCACAAGAAAGAAACGTTATACAATTTAATGTAAGAAGTATGTAATAAACAGTAAGATAGCTGACCAGTTTGCATTTCAGATCATGCTCATCAACATTGAATGATAGTTGGAAAATAAATACATCAGATAACCAAGAGTCCAACTGTTTAAATTACCTTAACAAAATTAAAAAATTAACATATTCTGAGATTTACTTATTTGATTATTTATTCAATTAGGTGTTTATTCATTTACTTGTTGGTTTACGCCCCTTTAACGTTTTTTAAAGGTTTGATATTCCCCTAAGGAACCTAATTTGACCATTAATCGATTAGGTAACCGAATAATACCTTTCCTCGATCGGGTTATCTGCGAAGAATGCTAAAAATAATCCAAAAATAATTGGTCACCTTTGGTAAGACAATGTATTTCATTATGTAGCTCCAGTTTTCCAGCACTAACAAAATGCCAACGTCCCAAATAATCTGAAAGGTCATGCATCAAACAGTTTCTCAATAAAAACTTATCAACTTCATTTTGTTAAAATCAAGAATACTTGTGGCCACTCATGGCTGGTACAGATACTTGAGATGTTTCAGATAATTGTGCTATTTTAGCGTGTATCATCCTTACCCATTTCATGAGAAGCAAGCACGAAGTTCTCAAGAATGTTTTTGTTGTTCAGCGATTGATTTTGTTCATTCAAGAACATAAGTTACTCATGGAAAGGTATTCGACCGACACTGTCTTGTGTTTTCCTTTCTATTCCGCATGGTTTCGCAAATGCATACCTTATTAATTAATTCCTTGTTGTTCCTCCATACATACGCATTATATCCACATTGATTTTCCCAGCTGCAGCAAGATTGCCATCTACCACCGCATGCTTCACTGCGTTTAATTTGAATTGAAGAGTATTGGTCATTTTCCATTGTGTTATTGAGTTGGCATATTTTGAATCACCATAGTGGTATCTTTGTGGTGTGGCAGAAATGATAGCTTCGTCACAGCCTCGAGATCGCAATATTTCTGTTAAAAAAACGGGGGCAGCATCGTTTGAACGGAGTTACTCTTGAACTCAAAATCTTGCAAGAAAACGAGCTTTTAAGGTAAGAATTTTTTCGGAACGAGAAGATGTTATCCACTATTTCTATGATTGTTTATTTTTATTGTTTTGATTGCAGTTATTATTTTTATTTATGATACCAGACATCAATGGCGATCACTAGAAATACTACCCCCGGTTAGGAAAACAATAGGGTTTCAAAATGGATGCACGTCACTAATCAATTCAACAGAATGTATCCCTTGGCTGTGATTGGTCGAGTAAATATTGTGACGTATACTGTCATTTTTGCCACGGCACATATCTTTACTGTTTATTAATGTAAATCTTTCTTGCTGACCTGACCTCAAAAACCGTTACCAAATGAAGTACTATTGTAATTCGATTGTTGATTGTGCGCTTTGTAGCACGGAAACTGACGACAATGTTGTCGGGGTGGCAAGTCGAACTTTGTTGATCGAATTACAAAATTCCATAAAGTTGATAGTTAAATGACATCATGTTTATAGGTCAAGGTTGGTTGAAGGAGACTTCCCACTCAAGAGGATGCAGAAAAGACCGCATTCAGACGTCGCTACACAAACGGAGATATTTTGAGAATAACCAAAACCAAACCATTGCGAAGTGTTATCAGAAGTCAATATCTAAAATACATTGGCCATGATTGTCACTGCTCCGTCACTGTCCTGACAAAGAAGATATTGTTTGCAAAACCAAAATGGGCTTAGCATTGGAATCAACATCGTAGAAATATTGAATGTTTCCACTGAACTCCAATTTTGTTAAAAAGTTGAAGGAACATGTCATATGCTATGCTTTGGTGTACTATCGTATACTGTAATGTATTACATTAGCCTTTATTGTTTTGTACTCATCTTTGTACTCATCTCATACTCTGCTATTCTGATGCTAAATAATAAAATCGAAATGAATGTTGCCATGCAACGTCAAATGGTTTGTGCGAGTCCATGAAATTTAGTTCACAATTTATGTCGTTCTGCTTATATTTCTTAAGTCAATAAAGCATAAGGTCCGTTTAGAAACCTAAAAGAAACTAAAAGAAAGACTAAAGGAAAAAAAAATTGAAAAAAACACTAAAAGAAAGACTAAAAGAAAAACTGAAAAACCCCTAAAAGAAATACTAAAAAACTAAAAGGAAGACTAAAAGAAAAACTAAAAA
>RDPX01000365.1:419667-509927 GCA_003991215.1 Morbakka virulenta
CATATAGAGAGACCAGAGAGAGGGAGGGGGAGAGAGAGAGAGAGAGAGAGAGAGAGAGAGAGAGACAGAGAGAGAGAGAGAGAGAGACAGAGAGACAGAGAGACAGAGAGACAGAGAGAGAGACAGAGACAGAGAGAGAGACAGAGACACACAGAGACACACAGAGACAGGGAGAGACAGAGAGACAGACACAGACACACACAGAGAGAGACAGACAGACACACACAGAGAGACAGACAGAGTGGAAAAGCGAAAAGACTAAATATATTTTACATTTGTGAAGCGACTAACGAGGATGCTACGAAAAACATTTTGTTTGCACGTACAGTGCAGGTATGTGATGTGGTGTGTAAGTATGGCTGTAATTGCTAATCAGTGATTGTTGAATTTGATAGAAACTTTTTAAAGTGGAAAACCGACATTTGATTGTAGTAATATATACTGTTTTTATAACCCTATCTGCGTTTAGTTATGATGATTGTAGTAAATACAGGCTTGTTTTTCGTAACCTTCCCAACCTTTAACTGTACTGAGTTGGGGCCTAGTTTTTTGCAACCACTGTATTTCTTGATGAAGCAATTCTGATTGTTGTAAGTGTAAGGAAAGAGAGCGACAGTGAAAACTTTGAAGTCATTTCTAAGTCATTGACCCATTGTTTAATGTTATTATAGCATAAGAAATGATTCTGTTTGACCATTTTAGCATGTTTGTATCAAGTTTCATTTGCTTCATTTTTTTTTCGCCGGGTAGATTATACGACGGATAAGAACGCCAAAAAAACAGCCAGACAACGAGAAGCAGAAAAATTATATGGAAATGAATAATCCAACGTATGATGTAGATGGAAAGGGGGTAGACAATCCAGCACTTGAAGTCGCAGAGGAAGCTGATAAGGTAAAAGGGAATACGTCATTCGTAAACTGTTTACACGCGCGTTGTTGTTTCATGCTGGAGTTACCTGATGTGTTTTTTAGGACCTGGGGGTTGCTATGAAACATTTTTCTACGGAAGCCTAATTATTTATCTCCAAAGTTTATATAAAAAACTCCGCGGTCTTTGAGGTAAAAAAGAAATTTGGATAGGTGTGGTACATAGAAGTAACCATCGCAATCATTGGCCCATGACTGGCGGGGGCTGATATCATGTTGTGTGTCTGTTGCGGTGGGTAAGCATGCTGTCTATTGTGTATTGGTACAGTGTATTGCGCGTGTCTGTTGTTAGGGATAAGTATGTTTTGTGTGCACGCGGGCCTACGGAAGCGGGCGCGGGCCTTTGTTCATACGTAAGTTAACGTTTTTAGGGATTTTGTCATTTTTTTTGCCGCTTGTTACGTTATCCAGTAAAATTATTTTTTGTGTTTTAATATGAGTTTCAGTAATACACAAAAACATAATGATGAAAGCGCAGACGAAAACTTGAAATTCATTGCGGAAATGCCAAAATGGACCGTATTACCCATTTATAGAGTTACTTACCCGCATAGTGACATTTTTACCCACTTACACACTTCTTCCTTTGCTTTTATTTACAATACACACATCGTATACGACAAGGAAAGCTCGCTGTGGTACAATGTTAGTTTTCAGTTCAGGGAGCCGAAAAAGAACGATGAAATGGTGAATTTCCCTTCGCCGTAAAATATGAAAATTAAACTTTTAGTATTTTTATCATAATTTGCCCCGGATTTCTTATAGCAAATAGTAATGAATTTTGTGATAAGTTTTTCACGTAACATAGCCCATCAATTAACTAAGAATAGCGATGGATGTGTACCCTAACATTATTGAGGCCCTTAACTATGTTTTATTGAAATGTATGGCTGTGCGACCTGTTCACTTGGTTGTACAGTCTGTTTATTATATTATTTGTTGACGGTAGCGTTTGTATTTTGGACATATTTGATATGGACAAACAGTGAAATGTGTCTTGTGAACATCCTTAAGGTTTTTCAATGCCACAATGACAATATTATCTCCCTTCGTTTTCTTTTCTTTTGTGAATTTTGGCCACATATCTTGGTTGATATTTTGACTTGCTCTAAACCTATTGACTCCCATACGTTAAAAATTATTTTCGTATATAGAATTAGATTAACAAACGAGTTTTGGTACAGAATTTAAATATCACAAGCAGTTGAACGTTATTTTACTTATGACATTCGTAGATTTGTAGAATAAAAGTAATCCTAGCTAATCTCAGGATTATCAGAACATTGTATACCTTGAACGAAATTTGATCCAAACTTAAATATTAATGACTATTATTTGGTTTCCAGATATTTTTACGGTCCGCAGAAAATACAAATGTCTGATATATCTTAGTATTTATCCTGCTGTCATGACAGCACACCAGAAATCAATCTGGTTGCTGAGAAGTTCGTGCCGGTAAACATACCGTTGCCCCCTTTTGTCCATTTGCAATAGGCTCCTTTTGACATTCTTGTCGCATGTTATTTCTATGTACAAAAGTTGCTAGCAGAAGAGGGTTCAATGGACGGGGGGAAGCACTTAAAGTTTCCTTTATAATACAAAAACCCTGGCCTGTTTTAATAAGTGTAAGAAAAGACCGATTTCACTGTGTTGTGACAGTTGTTTGTCTGAGCTCAATTTACTGAATTTTTATGTTCTTTTCTTGATATATTTGCTATATTAATAATAATAATGATAATAATAATAATAATAATAATAATTATTATTATTATTATTGCTTAATGTGGAATATGTTGTAAACCTTGCAGTTATTGGAATTAAAAGATATGAATGCAACAGTGACGAATGGTTAGTAAAACCAGCTAGATTGGCAAATGAACTAAAAAGGAGAAAACGAAGTGGAGAATAAGTTGCGGCAAAAGAATGAAAGACATCAGGCTTGGAATGAAAAGACCGTACATGGGCAGTTTTTAAGACAGACAGAAAATAAAGCAGACAAGGATAGATGGAACTGGCTTAGAAAATTTTCAGATTTTCACCCAAAACAAAAACTGCGCTTCTTTAATGAATTTGGCATCCCAACGTCTTCCTCACCTCACTGTTTCAAATGTTTCCAAAACTTGGGTGGCAGAAAATCTCGATAACCTAGTTTCTAAATACATACGCCAGTGGGTTGACCTGCCTATAAGTGCCACTCTTAGCTCCATTATTCTTTGCAAAAATCAATTTGGACTCAACTTCTTGCTAGCTACCACAAAACGTCTATAATGCCAAACTGTTACCCGTAACGTAAAACCAAGTTATGTGTATTTTTCAGCTTAATATATTGAATGAATGTATTAAAACACATATTCAAGAGTAGTTGACTAATGCAATCACCTTGGAGAACCCCATGACGAATAGTCGTGGCTTCAGTTCTTCAAATGATATGTGATGTTGTAAATTCAGGAAATATTGTCAGGAACGTAATGATAATCCAGAACAGATGTTATTAAGTTTTGGTAAACTTCAACTAGAGCATTTTTAGCTTTAAAAGAGTAATGATTAGGGAGCGTTGATTAGTGCAGCCTTGTTTATCATCGGAGCCATCATTGCAATGTGTTCTAAAGTACCCGAGATCTTAGAAGTGAAGCCTTTAGTAGTAGTAGTAGTAATAGTAGTAGTAGTAATAGTAGTAGTAATAGTAGTAGTAGTAGTAGTAGTTATAGTAGTAGTAATAGTAGTAGTAGTAGTAATAGTAGTAGTAGTAATAGTAGTAGTAGTAGTAACAGTAGTAGTAGTAGTAGTAATAGTAGTAATAATAATAATATTAGTTGTAGTAGTAATAATAGTAGTAATAGTTATCATCATCATATCATCAACTATTTTTACATGCAACTTTTTTACAAACTTTTTATACTTAAGGAAATGCCAGTGTCATTTAGAGAAGAATAGGTGGAAAGCAATGTAACAACAAGATCAGCCTTTTCTGTAGAGAACAGAGAAAATCGACCAGTATCAAAGAGTGGAGGAGTAACCGGTTTGCCAGAATTCAAAACCATATAGTTTACTATATGGTTTTGAATTCTGGCAAACCTTACAAATCTTACAGAAATCTCAACTTGCAAGTCTTTGGAAAGAAAGAAGTTCACAAATTGCACAGTACAGCGATGTTTTTTTTTTGAAATCACCCGTCTACATCATTGTTGCCAGTCTTTAAGAAAACCATTATTCGTTAGTTCCTTCTTGTTGAAACTGAAGATAAAGATAATAGTGATGAGCAATTGCAGAAGTCGATTAGCATTGAGCCATGGAGGACACCGAGGTTTGACTTCGTAACTGTAAGCAACTATAAATGTTTGAACAGCAACTTTTACCCATTTTGTGAATTAATTTGCAGTACCAGAAGCTGATTTGTTTAAGAAATTTCATTAAGATATTGACGAAATCCATATATTGACGTTGCACCGATGTGGCTTGTAAACTAGACGTGAAACAGTTGCCTTAAACTCCACAATAGCAGCAATATTGCCAGAAGATCCAAAAGGACGTAAAGATGAAAATGTACAAAGTTCAGGAACAGAACCAAGAGAAGGTTGTCCTGAGTCTGAATGAGGAAATTTGGTTGGAAAATGAAAACGGTGTACAAGATCATGGGCAAGAGCGAAGTTGCAAGTAATGTCTCGGGGTCTATCAGTCCGGTTAGAATGACTCAACCAGGACATGGGATGACCACTGAAGTCACCAAAGACAAATATGTTCGCAGCTTGATGCTTCCCCAAGGCTTTATTAATGGAGTCTGAAACTGTGAGAGATCGATACAAGAAAAATAGATAACAAATGCCCTGAGGAGAGAAATCTAAACCACAGGAAAGGCTTGCCTTTCGAATAGAGTTTTTTTACTCAAACAGCTGGAAGATCCTGTTGAGCAAGACCGTGAAGATGAGATGTAGAATCTAGTTGAAACAAAGGTAAATAGTCTTCATCATGAAAATCACTATTACGAGCAGTGGCATCATCTCACAAGGTCCAAGAATATGAGGAGAGTCAGAATGAAGGGAAGCTTTCACAAACGAAAAACTAGAACTAGACCACTAGGATTACTTAAAGCTAAGGGGAGAGTATTTTTTTTGAAGATAACAGTTTTTTCCAGATCCGTGTAGAGCAAGTACGACCATATTTCGAGTCCACTCTCTCTGATAAGGAGTCAGTCTTGGGTCCCAAGATTCATAGCACCCTCTGACTGTTGTAGATCTGTAGGGTATTGGGGGTCATTTGATTTATTGTACTTGTCACAGAAAAAAAAGAAACAGATGTCCGAAACCATCATCTTTACCCAAATTTTTAGCATGTCAACTAAGTGAGCCCTTTGTTGAAAGAGGTGGTATTACACGAAGCGACAGCAGACACCGTCTACCACACATTGCCCTAATAAGAGAGGATTGGTGATGAGGTGACAATATCATCGATGTTTTCATCAAGACAACATCAATAAGGGGGTTGCCAACTAAGGCTAAAGACGCCCTTCTTTTCATGAGACAGATAGTCCCGCCAGACGACAGCCTGGTTTTTCAAGGTCTCGGGGTACCAGAAGAAAAGACTTAGTTGTTTTCTCCTATTTCTCTGAATCTACTCCTCGATTAAAATGTTGCAGTTGTGATGCCAGCTGTGTTGGTGAAACATAAAGCAACATAATACGCTGTATTGGTGAACATTTTGAGTGTAATGTTTCCAATGCTTGCAGTTTCAAGTAATATTTTTGTCATATTTTTTAGTAACTACGTTTTAATTGCATAATTTCTTGTAGCAGTTTAATTCTCCTAGCTCCCAGTGAACAATAGAAAATGGGCGTTGTTATTTCTAGTTTTAAGTTTCTTAGCTTTTCAAGTTAGCCGATCACTCCCTAAAAACCAAACTATATTTCAACGAAACCTTGATAGCTACTCTCCGATATCGATAAGTAATATGTCTTTGAATGTTTATTATTTTGATGCAGACTCCCACGAAGGAGATAACCGATGTTCACGAATATGAATATCCAGCACCACCGAATGGATCAACTCCAGTTAATGGCATTACCAAGGCAGAAGTTAACAGTAGTTTCTATGCAGAACCCACTGGACCGACAGTGCGAGTTGACGAAGAGCCGAAAACAGAGTTTCCACCGCCTGACTATCAATCGTTAGATCCATCAAGACCAGATGATACTGTATGTACTTTGTTTTACTTATTTTTGGTTGTACATTTTGTTTATCAGGCTTTGAGTGACAGCGAGTGTTGGACAATAAGCATACTCTTGTCAAAACATCTTGCTAAAGGGTGGCCATACAGGTAAATACTAAGGCATTTCTGGATGAATCATACGTATGAAAAGTAAAATATCCAGAAGAGAAGGTAGACTGAAAGATTATCTTAACATCAGAAAAAGAGAAGCACAATTCTTGGGACTTGTCATGAGGAAACAAAAACTGGAATCCTTACTGATAACTGGTAAGAAAGTAAAGGAAGAGGACGGCTTCGGCCCTCTTGTCTCAGGTATATGACAAAGTGGATGGAGTCACCAAGTACTTACTATAGAGTGTAACGAAAGAACATAAGGTATGAAAAGAAATGATCGACAAAGCATACTTAGGTTCAAGGCACATAAAAAAGAAGAAGAATGAGATAAATGTTAATACTGAAGAATTTCCATTGTTGCTAGCGTGTATTGTAGCAATGTGTGAATTAGACCACATTTGGCAGCTGCATAGAACCTCGATGTGTTCCATTTGGTGTATCTTTGGGGTGTGAATGGACTTTGTGTGCCTTATAGTTTGTCGTGCTTTGCTACGTGGAGTCGGATCTTGATATTTACAGAATTCTGATCTATGCGGATTCTGAAGCAAAATCTTGGATCGACGAAGTCTTCTCTGTATGTGCATAAAACAGGCCTGACTTTGAGTCACCCCATGAAATGTCGAAACATGGGAAATGCCCAAACATGGGAAATGCCCGTGACCTAATAACACCAAGAACTGCATACAGCCTTTCTTATTACCATGAAATACCCTTAGACTTCACATTTTGAACAAATCATTAGTTGTTCATCCAGTATTCTATTGGTAGGTCGGACCTGTGTTATGGGTGTGATATCGGCTTGTTTAATGGGAAAATTAACCAAAATAGATAATTTTTCGAATTTGGTGTCCACGAAAAGTGCATCAGCTTTTTTGACCAATGGATTTAATAATATGGAAATTCTTGTGATACTGAAACAGGACGCCCTTCTAGTACTGAAATACATCACCAACAAGTGAGATTTAGTGACCATGTCAGCAGAAAGGATGAAAGATGACATGAGAGCATTGATTTACTGCCTTACAGGAAGGTCAGAGGGTGACCAAAAACTGGTTTTATTTTTCATCTAAATCACTGTGTGATGTACTTTCTGAAAAACTTGGAGAAGTTCATAATTCACTACCACCTACGAAATTAATTTTGATAGTGCTTACCAAACGAACGAATAAGACACCACAAGGAAAATAGCGATCACGTGATGACGATGCTGCTACTACCTCACTTTGTTGTAAGGGTCTTTTATGGGTAATCGTACTGCAAAAATGGATCTTTTATTAAGATACCCCCTCCCTTTTAAGGTCATGTAATATCGAATGACATGTTTAGCTTTTCATCCACTTTTTTTTAACCCCGAGGTCACAGAGAGGACATCGAAGGCATCACTTTATGTTGAGGTTAACAGACAAGCAGAGCATTTGTTGTTTACCCTACTAATAACTAAACAATTACTACTTGTTATTACTTTGTAAAAACTGGACACTTCATTTAGGCCTTGTTCGTGCAGCTGCATGGCATTGTGAATGATCAAACAAAGCCTGTTGTGCTTTTTTGAATACTTTTGCAAATATTGGCCTATTGTCGTGACATTGTGAAGCAAACTCTATTCTACCATCTAGAAAAAGTGGTAAATACATTAGTTAATTGTCATTTAGAATATTGATGTTTGTAAAACTGCTTGAAATTGACGTTTGAAGTTTGACCTTTGACCTTTGACCTTTGGCCTATGAAATTGTTGCTCTTTACTTCAAACCTGACTAATTTACCCCCATCTGTTCCCCAGCCCGAATTTAGAGTGCATTTTTTGCTATAAAGAACAAATATAAACTGTTTTGTCAATTACTTTGGAACATTGGGTTTAACCGATAAAATATGGGTCAATATTCGATGGCTAAAGTGTTCAGTTTTCATAGTTTCCATGATTGCTGGTCTTGTTATCATTTTTAGTTTCAACAGTGCTAATATTCTTGTGCTTTATATTTGAAACATTGCCAGTTCTGTCATTGTTTCTGTTTCTGATATTGCTAGTGTTGTCATTCGTTTGTATTTTAGTGTAAATTTCAGAAAACATAGGGAGAGAACAAGCCACCGCTTGTGATCGCTGGCTCAAATATGTCAGATACCGTTTAGGTGTTACTCTGGTTTGCAATCCAAACAATAGTGACCCATGATAATTGGTCATTGAAAGTTTCCCTCTAACCCTGTTTATCACGTAATTAACAAGCTTTGTTTCTTACCGTAGGAGGTAGTTCCTAACGAGTATACAGCAATAATTTCGGAGCCTGTGGAAACTGAAGCCATGCCTGAACCTCCTCAATTTGAAAACCCTCTAATAGTTGTTGAGTCGGAACCGGTTGTTATTATTGAGGAACCGCAGCAACAGGAGCCAGAAGTAATGTTACCACCCCCTACACCAGTCATAGAAAGTATGCCTTTAGACTTTGGTCAGTTGTCACAGAGAAAAATAGATGAAGACTTGCTCAGAAGAGAATTTGAGGTAAGTATTTTATTCAAAATTTAGTTATGAATAACATCTCAGAAATTGTTCAGAGAATTTACAAAAACCTCACGAAATATCAATTGTTTGAAATTTGTTTATTCTTTCTTAAACAACACAGTAAATTGTTTTACTTAAAAACTGAAACTATATCTGGTCGCCGTACTAAACTAAGAGTGCATCGAAATTCCGCAAAAAGCTTTTGACACTCCACTTCTAACTGTTCCCAGCCTATGACTATGTTAAATGCAGTAGAGGTTAGGTATATAGACCTTTCAGGATATAGAGATGAAAAGGGGTTGGAACCTATGGCAAAAAAGGGGGAAAAAGTTGTTGAAAATAAATTTAGCATGATGAAACTCATGCAACGAAACACCTTGTCCTGCTGACGGTAAATTTTGTAGCAAAAAAATCCAGGTGTTATTTTAATACCTCTGTTAACATAAAGCGTTCGGGGTAGAAGGGGGGTTTCGCCGCTCCTTTGTTACCGAATTGTAGTTGTTAGCACCTCACTGCTTTCCGTTATCATGACAAGAAAAATCCGCACAAATGTGGCCGGACGGCCCCATATTTTCAATGCCCGGACAATTGTGTGATGATCAGGGCTACGTCTGTCACGTTATGCATTTTTGTTTTATTTACGGAGAAAAGAACTGGGTGTTAATGAGCTGCTTTTAAAAATATTGTTAAGCAACCTCAGCGTCGTTGCCACTTTGAAGGTCTTCAAATGTTGAATTCAAATGGAAAGCATAGACTGACTATGAATGGAAAAGTTAGCTGGCTGCCAGTTAACTTACCACACAGTGGTTATTGAGGTAGAGTATATCCACCTTTATTAAAACTACCTTTACTACAATGCATTATCAATTTTACAACACTTCATTTGCTTGTTTTTGTTAGGTTTTTTAATAGTTTTTTTTCACCCTGGTATTCATTTCTTTCTTTTTTTCCCATGGACCTTTTCATGTAAACAACATCTTGTGACACCAAGAAATATTCTTGCCCGTATGTTCTTTCTGACAACACTCGTTGGTTTTTATGAGACAATAATTGTTTGTGAACTAGAGCCCCGAAACTGGTCTTATTGGCTGAGGCTAATGGCGTAGTCCAGACCATTAGAGATTCTTCGCTTTCCTGAAACGCACTTTTGTATGCCAGTGTAACGTTCTTTTGAACTGTGGTAGTAAAAGTCAGATTAGAAGCGACAGAAATTTAGTACATAGATGTATGTAGAGAAATTTTTATTCTACGCTTATGATATAAGAAAAAAAGATTAGAATGTGCAGTTCGGACGATAGAAGGTAAAAAGAAGAAGAGAGGATTATTATAGAAAAGAGTGCATTGGCAGGGTGCATCGTGAGGCAATCAAGAATGAATGGTCTCAGCTAGTAACATTTGGTAAGGCAATTATCGACGATAATATTCAGCTTATTCAAAAATTACTTCAATTGGAACTCAAAGCTAAACCAGTTTCATCTCATGGACAGGCTGAATACCTGTTTCTTATGATTTTTTTATGTGAACCAAATCAAAGATCTTCAGACAAAAAGCAGACTTCTAATCTCATTCAAGCACATCTGACCCAAAACCGACCCGTTTTGACCCACAGAAGACCCGCCACGATGCACAACCAAGCCCCTGGAGAGCAATTGGAGTCCATTTTGTGCTATTCATTCCTTTTCTAAACTAGGAAATTATGCAACCCCTTCACAGTGTTTACGGTCTATTTGGCCTCGGATACCATCCAAACTTCACTCCCACAAAGATAATTAAGTTGTGATGTCTGAAAGTTCTCTAAAAAGGCATCATCTAGTAATGCTGCCCCAACTCCAGAACCTGTAGAGACTTTATGCCATTGTGACTGTCCTTTCTCAAGGAAGCCCATGGCTGACTGGGGCCAGAAACTGTTTTCTTCCATCTTCACTCCCATCACCATAGGGGATTTTGACCCATTTCCTAGCATCCGTATGGCCACTTCAACCGTAGCTGCCATTCATCGGCAGGTGTGGTAGAAAAAAGGTAATTGAGTATTACAAAATTGCCGCTGAATGAAACGATATTTTACGTAGTAGTAACAACATGCAGTATTTAGTGGTCACTCCGTCAACAAGACTGGGAAGGGAGGCTGGACTTAACACACAATTGATACTTCACAAAATGAAACTTTATTGCGTGCAAACCAAATTGACTAATTATTCATTAATTAAGATAGACCAAGCTCACTTTTATTCATAGGATTTTTGCATGGCGTGATGCTTGAGCCCGATAATATTACAGCTTCATCTGACAAATGCCGACAAGTTGGGAAGTTCGCACTATTTTTGAGGATCTTCTGTGTCAGCTCCCACTCAGGTCAACAAGACATAATCGTCCAAACAATTTAGTTTTCGCGAGTAAGTGTTGAACGTTAAAGTCATAAAAAACCTTATCCCCCACCAAATACACCATTGTAAAATGTTTGGGTTTTTTTACATTTAAACCATTAATCCAACCACTGCTTGTCCCTAAGTGGTGCCCTCGGGGCTTCAGACCTCGGCCACAATCAAGGAAATTACCTTGAACGTGAAGTGTCATCTAAGATGTGGGGAATAATGTAATATATTCCCTTTTGAGAGCCGGTGGCTGCATGTAGACCCATTAAATACTGTGAACAGGGAAAGGGGGTTTCTACCAAATCCTGGCTTGTGTATCGATAACCCCATAACTCAAACGTTTCACACAAACAAGATTTCGTTTCTAGTAGTGATCTGTGACTTCATCACATATTAATTCCTTTTTTTGATTCATATTTTGATGGTGTTAAGTTGCTTTCAGTAATTCCTGTTTTATGAAGTAATCTCTGTTTTTTCTTTACAGACGCTTCAATACAATATGCCAGACTCCGCAATCTATCCCCCAGGCGTGGAAAGCAAAAACAGATTTCCTAATATTATTCCAGGTAACCACAAGCAGTTACTAATAATAACACATTGGGCTCAGTGTAATAATATCATTTCAAATGATAATGTAACATATAATATAATATAATATAATATAATATAATATAATATAATATAATATAATATAATATAATATAATATAATATAATATAAAATAATATAATATAATATAGTATAATATAATATAATATAGGATAATATAATATAGGATAATATTATATAATATAGGATAGTATAATATAATATAACATATAATAACTTTCTTTTCTTCACGTTCCTTTCGTTCTCTTTCTGAATCAATGTAGTCCAGTAGTTTGGTATTAATATCTTTAGCAATCTCTTCATTTTTCATGGTTCCCTCAGAATATTTGGAAACACACAAATTATATTTTTGGAGCGCAAATTTGTCATCAATAAAATGCGTGGAGATACTTATATAGTCCCAAACGTGATGATCACCTTTCCAATGATCCGTTGTGAACGCTGCACACGGAAGGCAACCAGACATTTTATTACGTTGTATATTTAACTGTTTACAGATGCCGCTTTTGGCCTCTTTGTATAAATCGGCTAAATAATGTCTTGTTAAATTTGTACGGGTTGCAATTAAGCCTTTAGCGTCTACAGGTCTGTACGTATGTCCAATATTAATCAAATCGTGTACAACAGGCGAAAATCCACTATCTCCAGCAATGCTCAGCGACCTATAATTCTTAACTGACCAAAGCACAACTTTCCGATTTAGCTTTACACCATCCGCTTCATGTATCGAAATTTTGTTCTTCTTTTCTGGTTTAGTACAAGTTATCTGTTTTTGTCCCTTTGAAGTTGCACTTTGCATTTCAGGACATTTCACGTGGCGGTCCACAAGGGCTTTTGTTCGTGTACAGGGCGATAAATTAACACAGATTTACAAATCGAACACGCTGCGAAATTCTCAATTTTATTACCACTATTGTCGTACATGAATCGAAAAGAATTCCAGGCATCACTTTTCCGTGAATTATTTTTAACTAATTTGTAAATTTCACTTTTAATTTTCTTCTCAATATCCGATTTTGAGGTCGCCATGGGGGCTTTTGATAAGAAACGAACTTTCGGCTGCAAAATAAACGTAATTTTGTTTATGAATTGTAGAGGAGCTGTGGCTTAATGGTTAGTGCAACTGCACAGTAACCAAGAGTTCCGGGTTCGATTCCCCGAGCTGTCGAGGAGAATTTGGAACTTTGCGAAAAGAAAAAGCCATTGGTTGGCGTCAGGAAGGGCATCCGGCCAAGAAATTCCTCACTGCCAAATCAAAGTCCCTCTGAAGGGCACCGTCCGAGCCCCAATTGCTGGGGATAATGACGTTAAAACTAAAAAAAAAATAAAATGATTGCGTCAAAATTGACTTAACACCTCCAAACAATGATCAGTTTCTTTCAATCATCAATGAATGAAGTGAAGTGACAAAATTGAGAAAGTGTCACCTTGGCGTAAATTTACTAATCTGATTAATTACTTGACAAACCTGTTAAACAAGCATGTCTGGTTTTTGACCGGCTTTTTTCGGGGATCGGGGCCCGAAACCGGGGCTGAAATCAGGGCGCCCCGCACATATTGATTTATCACACCTGCTCCTTTCATTTATAATTAGCTAACAGGAATTTATTTGAGTGTCGACATTTTGCAATGCGTTCATTACGCTTGTTCAACAGTTCCTCTTAATTAAGGATCTTGAACTTTTCCCGCAAACAAAGGTTGCACCTTTTCGATTTGTCTGTGAAGGGTTGCGCGTGTGTTATTAGGGAAAATCATCAACTGCCACAATTAAAAGATAGAATCGCCTAATCTGTCAGCGAAGTTACCATGTAACTGCAAGAAAAAAGACCAATGCCCTTTGGACGGTGACTGTTGAGAAAAAGCAGTCATATATAAATGCGAAATTAGTGAATTCACAGAAAAAGAAACTAACGAGGAAATTAACATCATTGGAAACGAAATCTTACCGGAACAATGTCAAACAACATCCCCTATTGATAAGGAAACATTACTGGTAGCTGAAAAACCATGCCATCCAAACAGCACATTTGCTTTTATGAAAACATTTGTCGGGAAGGAATCCCGTTGGTTCACCGAATTTAGCTGGTTAGATTACGATGAAATGAAAAACTGTGTTAATGTTTTATTTGTTAAAAAACACGTAAAAAACCTTGTAATGGAGAAGAACAAAGAAGAACCGTTCCTAAACACTTGCTTTCGTAATTGGAAAAAAGCACTTGATAGTTTCAAAGAGCATCAAAAGCCTAAATGCCACATTGTAGCATTAACTTTCGAGATAAGAATACCTCATTGCGGAAATATCCAAGAAATGACCAGCGAGAAAATCAAATCTAATATGCAAGAAAACCGAAAATTCCTCATCAAAATAATTGAAACATTTGTTTTTCTTGGTCGACAAGGCCTTGTATTACGAGGAGACGAAAATGACGAAAATTCCAATTTCATGCAGCTTCTTAAACTGAGAAGCAGAGACTTCCCGAAACTGAAAGAATGGTTCAAAAAGAAAACAGAAAAATACACGTCTCATGACATCCAAAACAAGCTTCTCGTGTTAATGGCACATCATATCTTACGCAATTTGACTGACGAAATGAGAGATCCGTTTTATGCAACCATCTGTGACGAGTACATGGATATTGTCAATAAGGAACAGTTGACATAATGCTTAAGGTGGGTTGACGAAATATTCAATATACATGAAGATTTCTTGGGGTTCTACGAACTTAAAGATATCAAGAGTGACACTATTGTTTCAGCCATAAGAAATGTTGGACTGCGAACACAAATTTCATTAGATAATTGCAGAGGCCTGTGTTATGACGGTGCTGGTAGTATGCTCGGGAAGAAGTTGGGTGCAGCAAAACAAATCCTTGATATTCAACCTAAAGCATTTGTTACCCACTGTCATTGTCATTCACTGAACCTCTCAGTTAAAGAAACTACAAAGGAATCCAACATTCTATCTGATACCATGGACACTAGTGGTGAAATTGCAGTGCTAATTAAATACTCGCCAAAGCGAGAGCAGAAATTGGAGTCGATAAAAGTAACGTATGAAGAAGACGAATCAGTAAACTGCATCACCAAACTTTCCACGACTAGATGGACCGTTCGAGCAAATTGCTTTCAAAGAATCATTGATAACTATCGCTCATTGTATGAGCTTTGGAATGTATGCCTGGAGGAATCTGGACTGAACAGAGACGTAAAATCAAGAATCATAGGATGAAAACAGAAATGGTGACATTTGACTTCTAGTTTGGATTAATACTTGGAAAGATGCTCTACTCATACACTGATAAGTTATCACAGACATTACAAAGCGAGAAAATGTCTGCCGTTAGCAGTAAACGCCTAGCCATGCTTACTGTTAAAACAATATCCAATTTGCACAATTCTGAAAGTTTCGATGCCCTCTACGATTTATGTTTGAAAGAAATTCAAAACCTTAAGTTCATTGAAGAACCTGTCTTAAAAAGAAAGCGAAAGGAACCGACGTACTCTTTGCTGCACTATCTTGATGGAAATAAAAGCAGGTCCGAAGCACATCACTCCACAACCCCGCGTGGTCACTATAGAAAAAAATTTTACCAAGTCATCGATGTTTTAATATCTTCTGTACGTGATCGTTTTGACCAACCATCATTCATCGTGTTTGAAAATTTACAATCCCTACTAATCAAAACATTGAAAGGCGAGGAAACATAGGCTGAAATGAAGAGTCATAGAGTCAGAGTCAATAGAAGCGTCATCAGAATTGTGCAAGTGATGTCAGTAAAAGTGATTTGAGTGTAGAGCTTGCAACATTCAAAGTTTTAATGAAGGACAAGGAGAAAGAACACTTCCACGATTTGTTAAAAGAAACGAGGCTCTTGGAGAACCCAGAAAAGAAATTTCTGGTCAACGTTTGTAAGATTTGCAAAATATTGCCAGTTAACCCAGCATCCAGTGCCACACCCAAACGAACCTTTTCCTTGGTGAGAAGAGTGAAGACCTGGATGCAGCCAACAATGCTTCCTACCCGATTTAACTCTGTCTCCGTTCTCCATTTCCACAAAGATAGGACAAGCAAACTAGACATAATCAAAATCGCCAACACATTTGTTCAAGGGGACGACAACAGGAAGCGAATATTTGGAAAATTTACAAACGATGATTTATAATTACCAAATTAAGGAGCCGTGGCTTAATGGTTAGTGCAACTGCACAGTAACCAGGAATTCTGGGTTCGATTCCCCGAGCTGTCGAGGAGAATTTGGAACTTTACAAAGAAAAAAGCCATTGGTTGGCGTCAGGAAAAGCATCCGGCCAAGAAATTCCTCACTGCCAAATCAAAGTCCCTCTGAAGGGCACCGTCTGAGCCCCAATTGCTGGGGGAAAATGACGTTAAAACTCAAAAAAAAAAGANCCAACACATTTGTTCAAGGGGACGACAACAGGAAGCGAATATTTGGAAAATTTACAAACGATGATTTATAATTACCAAATTAAGGAGCCGTGGCTTAATGGTTAGTGCAACTGCACAGTAACCAGGAATTCTGGGTTCGATTCCCCGAGCTGTCGAGGAGAATTTGGAACTTTACAAAGAAAAAAGCCATTGGTTGGCGTCAGGAAAAGCATCCGGCCAAGAAATTCCTCACTGCCAAATCAAAAAGTCCCTCTGAAGGGCACCGTTGAGCCCCAATTGCTGGGGAAAAATGACGTTAAAACTCAAAAAAAAAGGAAAGAAAAAAAGAATTTTATAATTACCAAATTCCATAGCCTTTATGCCTATCCTTTTTGTTTTTCTCTTGCTATTGATGATTTTTTAAATATATCTTTGATTAGATTGCATTTACGTTTCGATATTTTTTTACGATTTTGCGTTAATAAGCTTTAGAGTGAAATATTTTGGAATTTGGTTCGAAGCAATAGTTACTGCAGTATACAAATTACGATACCTTTTTCTCCGATTTATAATTTGTTTTCTTGGTATGAAAAACAATTGAACTATCTTTATTAAAACCTCTAAATAAACCGAAGTGGACGGATTGAGTGCTTTTTTAGCCAATCTAAAGGACTAAAACTTCAAAAATTTTCTTCGACCTTCGACCCCAACCATGGTGGGGCCTCTTTAGACACTAAAATTCAGCCCCTCCACTTGTTCCGTCAGTCCTGTGTAAGTCATTAGTCGATCATTGTACTCGATCATCAGTTGCAAGCAGATTATTAAAAAAAAAAGATCGTCCAATGTGATACACGGTGGAATACTCATCTCGGGATGTATCAATCAATTGTAGATTCCTGGGACGATTTGATGAATGTGTTATCGGCGCGAGGTGAATTACGCTATCTTGCCAACATAGATAAAGGTTTGTAAACGGTATGATCAATTCATTGAACGCATTCTTGAAAGCCACCGAAGTATTATCAAAGAACAGTGAAACAACTATTTGTTTGGTTCATTCTAATTACGCGTGGATATGGCACCAATCAGAACTACAAATTGAGCGAAAAAACGATGGTGTTTCTTCTCTTAGAAAATCTCTATTGGAAGGATTAAATTTAAAATGTGAAGCCAAATTAGTATAGTGGCATTTTGCTGGGACCATTCTGGACCCGACATGACGAAATAAAAAAATGCTTCTTAGCATATTTCCAAATAGCTAAAACCTTGAAATAATTGTGAATAAACTGAATTTGAATGATGCTCAAAAGGGAAGTGACAATACACTCGATAAGGACGGAAGATCACCGCCACGAAAACGCAGAAAAATTGGACGATTCTGTGATGAGTGTAGTGATGACGAAGAGTCACAAACTGATGATAATAAGGACAAACCAAATTATGTTGTTGACGAATATTTTAATACTGATATGAAAGGTCGAGAGGTTGAAATTCTATCGTGGTGGAAGTCGGAGGGTGCAGTTAAATACCCTGAACTAGCATTGATTGCATGAACTGTTCTTGCCATTCCAGCAACTAGCACGTCATCTAAACGTGCTTTTTCTTCTGCTGGATTGATTTTAACATCTAGAAGATCGAATCTACATCCTGATCATGTAAAGAAACTTTTAGTAATTAGAGACTATTTCTAAATTTTTTTACGTAGTTTTAAATTTGATTGACTAATTTTTTATTTTTTTTTATCTAATTTAGTTTTATTTGCTGCAATACATTTATATTTATATTTTTATTTTCTTTTAAATTTGTATTTATATTTATATTCATATTTATAGTTACAGTTATATTTATATTTGTATTTACATTTTTATTTTCCTTTATATTTGTATTTATATTTTTATTTTTATTTATATTCATATTTATATTTATATATGAATATTTTATAACATGCCACTATCAATCTCATTCTTCGCATTCCCTTTATCTTCAGTCTTCTTAACTCCTCTCTCTCTCTTTCTTTCTGTACATGATAGCTGCAAAGGCTTGTTTAATTTAATGATTTAATGAGTATTGGATGATATTGTTTTTTGACCGCACAGGGTTTTTGTGGGTATTTTTTGGTATTTTTATGCACTATATGTTTACTGTACTTACTATAAACATTTCTACCTTCCTGACAGCACCGGAAACAAGAGTGATATTGAAATCATCCCCCGCGGAAATAAATTCAGACTACATCAATGCAAACTTTGTTCGGGTAAGTATTTTGATCTGGTTTTGTTGGGGGAGGGGGGCGTTCTTTCCTTGTGGATCGGGTATAAAATGAATTCACAGCTATAGTTTCATGAAAGGTCTTATTTGGAACAAAGTATTTTTACAAAGCACTTTTACCTTTTGTTTATTTCATTATTCAACAATAACTGCCGAATTGTAAGTAAGTGGTTGAAGTCAGAACGACATGATGACAAGAGGACTGCAACCCCGAAACGCCCAAGCCCTGGCCGGAGATCGAGCCCGATGGCGACGTCTTGCTGCCCGATGCCCGACACAGGACCGGAAGACCTAAGGTCTAAGGTCAAGTTTGAAGTCAGGAGAAATTGCTCTTGTCATGCAAAATTTTAACTCGCCTAAAATTACGATCCCGAAGTAATTATTCACTGTAAACTAAATGCTACCCGGCTATTTTTTTCTCTCGTTAACTAATGAATTGGAACAACAAAATTTTTTGACGTCCCTCATTCCTTAAATGAGAAACTTCAGAGAGCTTCCAATTATCAAATTGTTTTGTCGCAAATTTCGCCCAAAGTGTTTATTCCCATTCTCTCTCAGGATACTCGTTTCCTATTGCTCCCATTGTTTGTATTCATAATTTGATCACTTGCAGAGTCCGAGGTGCGATTCTTTCGAATAAACCTTTTTTTCCGCTGTACTCAGAACGTGTGTGGAATGCGCGTAAACTTAAAACTCATACTGTTGTAGAGTGCTTTATTTGAAACAGCATTTCACACATAATTACCCTTTACTATATTGTTGGCAATTGAACAATTAACTTTTTAATTATTTATATATTTCCAAATAAGCGCTTTATTTGAAACAGCAAGGATCTTAAGAAGGACACTTGAAATCGAAACTTGTCGGTTGTAATCATCTTTTCAAAACAGACAATAAGGATCTGTAATATCCATGTGTAATGAGTAGAAAATATTGGTGATGATAAGAAAACCATATTTCTACAGCTAAAACTTGTTAAGGGAAATGAATTTGTAGCTATTAATCAAGAATTTGTCAGTTTTAATGTGTCCACAGTGTACAAGTTACAACACTGAAATTTTTTTCCCTTTAGTTTTAACGTCATTTTCCCCCAGCAATTGGGCCTCAGACAGTGCCCTTCAGAAGGACTTTGATTTGGCAGTGAGGAATTCCTTGGCCGGATGCCCTTCCTGACGCCAACCAATGGCTTTTTTTTTCTTTGCAAAGTTCCAAATTCTCCTCGACAGCTCGGGGAATCGAATCCGGAAGTCTTGGTTACCGTGCAGTTGCACTAACCATTAAGCCACGGCTCCTCAACACTGAGATCATTTTTGATTAATTATTTTTCAGTCATAAAGTTAAAAGAAAATCAGTTACAAAACAAAGTCGAGATCCTTACAATAACTTTCAAAACTTGATAATTGATGTTGAAGTCTTCACTTTGGTTGAAGATTTACTAAATATTTGTGGGACCTGGAGTGTAAAAATTTTTTCCCTCTGGTTGAGATTTTACATTTGGAAGGGATAAGCTGTGCTTTGTACCACGAGGTTTCATTACAATGCTTGAAACCTTTAAAATATTTGACTTGTGCAAGAAAGTTCAAATATTGAAAGACCCTACTTGCACACTATCTATTTTTTTTCTTATCGTGATCTACCTTATAAGTAATTTTTAGCAAGTATTAAACAGTTTCATATTTAGTTTTTCAGAATTTTGCATTTTTTTATATCTGCTTTTCCTAAGGAATTTAATTTTAATTTTTCACCCTTTCCGTTCTATTTAGTTTATACTTTTACCCTTTTACCTGTTTTTACCTTTTTCGTTTGACCTATCTTATTTTTTGTGACTGACTTTGCTTATACATTTTATCTTTTACCGGTTTTATCTTTGTCGTTTTGGACTTTTACCCCTTTATTTACACAGGACACATATGGAAAACAGCATTTTATATTGCTGATATGTTTTATCCTGTATAAATATCAGTAAATAAATAAATAAATAAATAAATAAAATTTGTAGCTAGAGTAAAACAACAAAGGGTTAACTATGTTGAAATACGCCTTTGACAGCTCGGTACTTATCACGTGATGTCCCCATTATGATTGATAATTACAGATGATGTCTTGTTCATTTTTATTAATTATGGTATATATATATATACATATGGTAGTTTTGAAAATAAGGAACACCATAAGCCCCAAAAAGAAAAATTGTTTTCCTATTTTTCAATTGGCAGGAATTATTTGCCCAACGACACACAGTATATACGTAGTCCCTTCACAAGGCTAGGGGAAAAAAGAAAATGCATGTATTACTTTGTATTAATCAAACAATTTATCAGTTCGAACTATGCACCTGAAAATACAGTGTTAAATTTACCTGTTTGTAAGTGGCAGAATCTAATGTTTGTACCTGTTTTTGGAGTTGGATTTGGGTAAGTTATTGAAATTTGATTGAAGTACACCAAAGAAAGGAACCGGAAACGTTTTATCTTCTCAATTGAAGGACATTTTAGCCTTGCTAAAAAAAAACTTCACCAAAGAGAGAAAGAGATTTTTGTGATGAAGTGCGGTTTTTTTCGGGGTTTTTTTGAAAAAGTACTGGAAATATCTTTAATCAAAAATGATTTTAATAGACAGTTTTATTTACTTGTGTTGTAATAGTCCCAAGGAAATAGAGCCTTTGAGAACTGTGGAAGGGGGGTGCCGTGGTATCTCTCGCCACTTATCCAGATCCCCATTCTGCTATTAACACCTATCATCTTTTTGTTCGATCTCATTAGACTTTAAGGTGTTATTCAAAATTTACAAAACATTTTGGCAGATGATAGACCACAGAATCAAGTCAGATTGTGGCCGAAACAGGAGGGTCCATTTGCTATTCCTCCTGTTTTTCACTTTGATTCATCTGCGTCCTCTCTTCCGAATTACAGTGTTTAAAAGTAAACAACAAGACACAGCACTTAGCTGTTGTTTAATGTTTTGCATTTTTGTATTGATGGATGTTTACATGTTTGTGAAGATGGAGTTTAAAGGTAAATGAAGCAGTAGATTGATTTTGAAAATTTGGAAAGAAATCTGACAGTAGGCTGAAACACTTTTTAGAGTAATGGCTTCTGGCCCTTCTCATGTTGAAATGTTTGCCCCAAAGCTAAAATGGTGGTACGGTCATTAAAGTTTTTATGGTAAAAATCAATTCATGCGACATTGCGCAGATTTTGGTGTAATTTTTTTTGTTCTGAAAAGTATTTCACTTTAATTATCCAGTGCACTGAAACTGCCTATTTGGACGCGACCTTACGAGTTGTTTTTTTGACACATGATATTCCACTCGTAACCTCTTTAATTCGGCCCTCAAGAATTTACTAGTCTTTTAACATTTTACGCTTAGGTAACAAACGTTTGCTGGTAGAGACGTGGTAGTTTTGAACTTCATCAGAGATAGTCTTTTAGTATAAAATAGAACCTTTCCCACTTTCATAGTGTGTTAATTCCATTTTTAGGATGAAATGGGCTGTAGAGCTTACATTGCTACTCAGGGACCTCTANCGTTTGACCTATCTTATTTTTTGTGACTGACTTTGCTTATACATTTTATCTTTTACCGGTTTTATCTTTGTCGTTTTAGACTTTTACCCCTTTATTTACACAGGACACATATGGAAAACAGCATTTTATATTGCTAATATGTTTTATCCTGTATAAATATCAGTAAATAAATAAATAAATAAATAAACAAAATTTGTAGCTAGAGTAAAACAACAAAGGGTTAACTATGTTGAAATACGCCTTTGACAGCTCGGTACTTATCACGTGATGTCCCCATTATGATTGATAATTACAGATGATGTCTTGTTCATTTTTATTAATTATGGTATATATATATATACATATGGTAGTTTTGAAAATAAGGAACACCATAAGCCCCAAAAAGAAAAATTGTTTTCCTATTTTTCAATTGGCAGGAATTATTTGCCCAACGACACACAGTATATACGTAGTCCCTTCACAAGGCTAGGGGAAAAAAGAAAATGCATGTATTACTTTGTATTAATCAAACAATTTATCAGTTCGAACTATGCACCTGAAAATACAGTGTTAAATTTACCTGTTTGTAAGTGGCAGAATCTAATGTTTGTACCTGTTTTTGGAGTTGGATTTGGGTAAGTTATTGAAATTTGATTGAAGTACACCAAAGAAAGGAACCGGAAACGTTTTATCTTCTCAATTGAAGGACATTTTAGCCTTGCTAAAAAAAAACTTCACCAAAGAGAGAAAGAGATTTTTGTGATGAAGTGCGGTTTTTTTCGGGGTTTTTTTGAAAAAGTACTGGAAATATCTTTAATCAAAAATGATTTTAATAGACAGTTTTATTTACTTGTGTTGTAATAGTCCCAAGGAAATAGAGCCTTTGAGAACTGTGGAAGGGGGGTGCCGTGGTATCTCTCGCCACTTATCCAGATCCCCATTCTGCTATTAACACCTATCATCTTTTTGTTCGATCTCATTAGACTTTAAGGTGTTATTCAAAATTTACAAAACATTTTGGCAGATGATAGACCACAGAATCAAGTCAGATTGTGGCCGAAACAGGAGGGTCCATTTGCTATTCCTCCTGTTTTTCACTTTGATTCATCTGCGTCCTCTCTTCCGAATTACAGTGTTTAAAAGTAAACAACAAGACACAGCACTTAGCTGTTGTTTAATGTTTTGCATTTTTGTATTGATGGATGTTTACATGTTTGTGAAGATGGAGTTTAAAGGTAAATGAAGCAGTAGATTGATTTTGAAAATTTGGAAAGAAATCTGACAGTAGGCTGAAACACTTTTTAGAGTAATGGCTTCTGGCCCTTCTCATGTTGAAATGTTTGCCCCAAAGCTAAAATGGTGGTACGGTCATTAAAGTTTTTATGGTAAAAATCAATTCATGCGACATTGCGCAGATTTTGGTGTAATTTTTTTTGTTCTGAAAAGTATTTCACTTTAATTATCCAGTGCACTGAAACTGCCTATTTGGACGCGACCTTACGAGTTGTTTTTTTGACACATGATATTCCACTCGTAACCTCTTTAATTCGGCCCTCAAGAATTTACTAGTCTTTTAACATTTTACGCTTAGGTAACAAACGTTTGCTGGTAGAGACGTGGTAGTTTTGAACTTCATCAGAGATAGTCTTTTAGTATAAAATAGAACCTTTCCCACTTTCATAGTGTGTTAATTCCATTTTTAGGATGAAATGGGCTGTAGAGCTTACATTGCTACTCAGGGACCTCTACAAAGAACAGCCAGCGATTTCTGGAGAATGATTTGGGAACAGGATATTGACGTGATTCTCATGGTAGCGCCCCTTGTCCAAATGGGAATGGTAAGAAAAAACGTGAGACTTTAGGTAGCCATTAACCCCATCAGTGTTAGCACATTAGTCACTGTTGTTTATTTTGTTTTCCCGAGGCTTCTCTTCCAATTGCCACTGGTTTTCTATCTTTAATCCTCTTCTTAGCAGAAGGCAATTTTTGCTTTTAACCAGATTTACATACTCTTTGCGCTATAACACAGACATTCCATGCTGTAAACTATTTTAATAAGGGTCTAAAGGGTGATTTAATGGAAGTAAAATAATCAGGCCAAATATCGAGCTTGTTCTTTCTCTAAATACGCTGCAGTCGCCGTTCATTTTTGATAGAGATTTTGAATCGGATAACACACTGATGAGCGACGAGCTATTCCCTTCAAGACATTTACTATAACATTGAACTTAATGTCAGTAAATCTTTCTCGCGATCAACTAGTACGAAAAACCTTCTTTTTTTTTTTGGCCTCCTAATCTTAAACCTCCAATCCTAAACCTCAGTTGCCACAAATTGCTTTGTGAAGTACGTTTTCTGAACAAATCTAATACTTTTAAGAAATTGTCATTTTTTTGTTATGTGGCAGTTCTAAAATTAATTGAGCAAACATATTCATGGACGACACATGGCATAAAGGAAGACAGCTATTTGTTAAGCATACTGACAAGAGAGAAAGAGAGACAGATAAATAGACAGATAGATAGATAGATGGATAGATAGATGGATAGATAGATGGATAGATAGATAGATAGATAGATAGATAGATGGATAGGTAGATGGATAGATAGATAGATGAATAGATAGATAGTTAGAAAGAATAAAAGAAACAAAGAAAGAGCAAACAATATGAAGATAGTTAAATAGCGAATGACGAGATGGAATGAGGAGTCCAACAATAGCACTCCTGGTTTCAAATTTCAGACAGTAATGTCCAGAGACCACAATCAATGAATAAGCAAGTACTTATTTTACTACTGGAGAAACGAACATGGCGTGTCAAGTCTAGACACTGAAAAGACCCCACCAATTCAAAGATTAATTTTGCTTTATTCCTTAAGTTGTTTTTAATTAACGTTGACTATTTTGCCTGAGGAATAGTTGCGCAGAGGCAATATCAGGGAACAAATTATATCTGAGTTTCTTTGCGTTTTTTTAAATTTAATTATGTATGAACGTTTATGCGATTGTAAGAAGGCATCAAGTTGACTAGAACGTTAGGATTAATGTTAGTTTTGGATCAAAGATCTGGTAATGGAACTTCTTTTTCATTTTGAGTTTTTTGAAGTCCCACTTGAAGAGAGCTTTGACATTATATATCAAATTTGAAATAAAAAAAGAAATAAAAGTCTAAAAAATTATTATTATTATTTTTTAAAATACAAGCTTTCAACAGACGTTTAAAGTAAGCTACCCGAAAATATTTTCAACTTTACCATTAGTTATTTCGTTGTCTATACACAAATGCAGATAACATAAAAATGACCAAAGCCAAACCATTGCGAAGTGTGATCAAAAGTCAATATCAGAAATACATATGTCATATATGCCGCTGTTCTACTACTGTGATAATAAAAAAGATCCTGTTTGCGATACTAAAACAAGATTACCATCGTTATCCGTGGATCAACATCGCAAGGATGTTGAATGTTACCAATAAACAAACCAAAAGAAGGACACAGTTGAAAACTGGTTTTCCTATATTGATTGGGTTCAAGAATGCATGTCGATGGTGACGAGATCTCCGACTGGAAGACTCAAGCAGGACAGGACAGGATTTTCCACGTTTTTGCAAGTTCATACTTCAGGTCATTGTAATTTGTCCATTTCTCTGCTTCTTCTTCTTCATCGTCTTCTTCTTATTTCTTCTTCTTCTTCTTCTTCTTCTTCTTCTTCTTCTTCTTCTTCGTATTATTATTATTATCATCATCATTTCCTATCAATAGCTAATTAAATACATACGATTTGCCAAATAAAACTTTACTATCAAATTTTGCTAGTTAACAAACAACACAAAAGTACATAAATTTGTCATTTTCCCCGCCTTGTGTAAGGACAAAAACGACCCTATAAAAATGGGTCTGCCCATTTTTATAGGGTCTGCCCATTCACACCGCCCTTTGCATTTTGCTTGCACTTTTGCCAATATGTACATGTGTTTCGTACACTTTTCAAAGAACAGTCCGTAAATCTCTATTTCCACCTTCTAGTGCATCAATTATCACGGGGATCACAGTGATATTGTAACCAGGACGCTCAGCTCTTGTTTGGAATGCTAATTGTCTATATTTGGTCAGATTTTCCATTCTGTTCGCATCAATATTACGTGGCTGCTAGCACGCCATATCGTATNGTCTATACACAAATGCAGATAACATAAAAATGACCAAAGCCAAACCATTGCGAAGTGTGATCAAAAGTCAATATCAGAAATACATATGTCATATATGCCGCTGTTCTACTACTGTGATAATAAAAAAGATCCTGTTTGCGATACTAAAACAAGATTACCATCGTTATCCGTGGATCAACATCGCAAGGATGTTGAATGTTACCAATAAACAAACCAAAAGAAGGACACAGTTGAAAACTGGTTTTCCTATATTGATTGGGTTCAAGAATGCATGTCGATGGTGACGAGATCTCCGACTGGAAGACTCAAGCAGGACAGGACAGGATTTTCCACGTTTTTGCAAGTTCATACTTCAGGTCATTGTAATTTGTCCATTTCTCTGCTTCTTCTTCTTCATCGTCTTCTTCTTATTTCTTCTTCTTCTTCTTCTTCTTCTTCGTATTATTATTATTATCATCATCATTTCCTGTCAATAGCTAATTAAATACATACGATTTGCCAAATAAAACTTTACTATCAAATTTTGCTAGTTAACAAACAACACAAAAGTACATAAATTTGTCATTTTCCCCGCCTTGTGTAAGGACAAAAACGACCCTATAAAAATGGGTCTGCCCATTTTTATAGGGTCTGCCCATTCACACCGCCCTTTGCATTTTGCTTGCACTTTTGCCAATATGTACATGTGTTTCGTACACTTTTCAAAGAACAGTCCGTAAATCTCTATTTCCACCTTCTAGTGCATCAATTATCACGGGGATCACAGTGATATTGTAACCAGGACGCTCAGCTCTTGTTTGGAATGCTAATTGTCTATATTTGGTCAGATTTTCCATTCTGTTCGCATCAATATTACGTGGCTGCTAGCACGCCATATCGTATATGAGTTACTTTCTCTCTTCTTTCATTTCAAGGGTCAAATGCGGGTGTCGTGAGGACGTCGTACGCACAGGTGGAACTGAGCCCCACATTAACTTTTCCCACTCATTTTCAAGAGCAGTTCCTCTTTTCCATCGCTGTTCATACCAAACAATGCTCTACCGCGAGAATCATCAATGCTCGGTTGTATCTGGATAATTATTCACTATTAGCTAGCTTCTGACATCCAGTTAATAGGTGTCTCACTGTTTCACTAGCGTGGAAGCACATTCTACATCTTCCGTCCTCGACTAGTCGTCCTATTTGATTTCCAAGATCTAATCTGCACTAACTTCGCCATTATAGCCACTGCCTTTCTTGGATTGAGATTCTGGCATAACCACAAATAACGTTCCTGTTCTTGATCTTCATAGACTCTGCTTTGCTGGGTTTTTTGCTTCAAAGCTCTCGATTCTGTTAGCTTTAATACCCCTTTTCAACTTGCTTTTCAACTTCTTCCAGGTCTTAAGATATGATTGATGCTTTCATCTGCTTTACCACACATCCTACATTTACTATCTTGTTGAGTCTTATAAATATTTGCTTTCACTAAATTTGTTCTCACTGCCTGTTCTTGTTTCGGTTTCTTTCTTTAGGCTCCTTCTTTCAGCCACAACCATTGGTATTTATCTGCCATATTTTCAGTTTGTCTGGCCATGCAACACTTTCTCTTTCCAGTTGGTTTTCCTTTCTTGTATGTTTGTTCTCTTAAACTTACTTTCCGTTTCAACGTCCTTATTCTCAGCATCACCTCTAGCTGCAACTAACAGTTTCTCCTTGCTGTCTTCGACATATCTTTTTAGGCCAATTCTGGAAAGATTAACGGTATCTTTAACGCTCATGAGTCCTCCTTCCACCTTCTTTCCTGGGTATTTATTATCTGTCAACATTACTCTCGGGATGGAGTCCCTTGTGCATAGTTACGAGCTTCCTTGTTCTTCGATCCATCTCTTGAAGTTCGACTTTTTTCCAGTTAAGGAAATCAACTGAGCATCTCAATACAGGAATACCCCATGCATTAATACCTTATCTTCCCCATTCACCTTTGTCTCCAGTATCTTTCTCACTCTTCCTATATTCACGGCACACTTTCCCTTTCATCTCTTCTACCTGCACTTTGTCTGCCTCCAATATACCTAAATACTTGTATCCTTCGCATTCTTTCAGTGAATTTGTAACTGTCAAGTTCTTTTTTGCTCTTTCCATACAATTCAAGATCTTTCATGTAAAGTAAATGATTGATCTTTTCTATCTTTGTTTCAAATTCATACCCAGGCTTTGTCTTTTTCAATACATTGGTTAGGGGAATGAGTGTTACAACAAATAGAAGGGGTGATAAGGTATCTCCCTGAAATATACGTTTTTGTTTTTTGTTTAGCTGACGATCGTGAAAACATGAAACTGACAGTTCTAAATTGTTTTGTTGATTTTTTTGTCGTTCACCATATAATAGCTCTAATATTCTCATATTATTGAGCTCTGTCAATAGCTAATAATTATTTCGATACTGCTATATATATATATATATATATATCTACGTATAAAAGTGAGTATGTTTGTTTGTTTGAAGTAAATTTATGAGAAAACTACTGAACTTACGAAGCTGAAATTTAGAGTGTGAGTCTATCTTTATCCGGGGGAGGATCTGAGATATAAAAGTCTGACCTCGGAGGTTATATTTGTATATGTATATATATATATACAAAATATGTGTATGTATGTATGTATGAATGTTTGTTTGTATGTATATGCAGTATATATGTACATCAGTATGCATGCATGTATGTATGTATGTATATACAGTATGTATATATAAATAAACAAACCAGTATTTGTTATCACCATTTCAGTCTTTGGCTTAATTTTTATCAGCCACTTTTTCTTTTTGTAGGAGAAATGCTTTCAGTATTGGCCACCAGACAGCATAGCCAGACAATATGATGGCATTGAAGTACAACTGAAAAAGAAAGTGCTTAGACCAGACTTCACTGTTACCACAATGACTCTCCGAAATGGTCAAACAATTCGTGATGTGACTTTATACCGTTTCATGAATTGGCCTGAGAACAACATACCGACAAGTCCTAAATCTGTTATTACGTATCTTCTAGAAGCAAGGAAAGCGCATGAAGGAAAGCTGTTCGTTGTCCATTGTAGGTGGGTAAACCTAAAAATGATTTTGAAATATCCATTTATTAAGATTATAAATGGTTTTGGTACTTTTGGGTATGCTTATGATGATGTACTCAACTGTAAAATTATAAAAAGTTTAAACGTCCTGCAGTTTCATTTTGCTTTTGGATATGATAAATTACGGGTTAATCCACCTCCCCCCTCCTTGATCCGGGCTTGGAAATGGCACTGAATTGAGCTGGCTTGCTCTTCCAGTGGCTAGGTTGTGATTTTGACTGAAATACATTTGTATTCTCACATTGTTTGGATTAACATTGCGCTCTCAATATTTTGGAGAGCACTTTCGTCAATGATCAAATTTTCATTGTTTTCATGGTTTTTGTGTCCAGATTCTGGAGAAGATAGAAAAGGCCAAACTTTTACGTCTGGTCGCCTAGAATTCTTTCAAGATATCTTGATCTTTGAGCTTGTCCAGGTTTTATCAAATTTTTTGCTGATTTTTCATGAGCGTTCTTAATCTTGACCGTCTTGCCATCTATCATAAGTAGCTCATGGTTACTGTTAATTTCTGCTGCAGAAAATATGATATGATGCTTGCATCCATCATTCTGGATTGATACCATTCAAGAACTAATATGAAATCGATTTGGTCATTATTGACCCCCTCTTGGGAGAGCCTGGTTATTTTTTACTTTTTATGACGAATAAGGATGTTTCCGATCACATATTTGTTACTGTCAGCGAATTTTAGTCAGTGTAAGACTCAGCCATTCGTTTTCTTGAGACAAATCTACTTGCAAATTCATTCCACACAGTGCCGTGTGCATACCTGCTAATACTTGCATTTCATTTGTCGTGAATTACGAGGTTGCCCTGTTTACTTTTTATCATCTGATTCAGTTCTTGGTCGAAACATCAACTAAGTCGTCAGCGTAATCATTATTTGGAACCTATATTTTGATTATTTGTTACAATGAATGGTTGCCCTGTTATTCGGATCGTAATACTCGTAGATAAAATGGAAGAGGATTTTATAATAGTTCTTGAAAAACTTTTTGTGTACAATGAATGCCAGTTCTTTCTGATCTTTCTTCTCCACTGCTAAACCAAATCTAATTAACTACGAACGTCGTGAATTGACAAACGCATGCTTACCTGTTTCCAACAAAGATAAGAATATTAAGGGTAACGTTCCTTTCATGATCTAGTGCTTAGATCCTTACATGTTTATGCAGAGAAAGGATATTAAATACTACAAGAGCAAAAGGTTTCTTTGAAGATTTTTATTCAGCTTGGTATGTTTGTTTCACGGTAGCAATTGTTTGGCTCCAATCAGAGACTAAAGGGAGGACGTTTGTTATCCCGGCCCTTGATCGAACCATTTATGGCTCATTGGTGTGATCATCGTCGGTTTTTCAGTAAAAAGGGTATCTGGTGTCCAGGATTTAAACGTCGGAGTTAAAATCACGTGTTTTTTTCAACCAATATCATTCACTGGCACTCAAGTAAACAAAGATTCTGTATACGGCAACCAATATTTTGTTTTTGAGAAACACAAGGAGAGGTTCGAATACATCCTGTCGCTTGTCTTAATTGGCTTTTTAAAACAACAGAAGAAAGAAAAATTGAAAGATTTTCTAAGAAGAATTTCAGCCAACCAGGGAATGCTCACTTACCATGTAGTATTTACGGCTTTCATTGGCCACAATGATCTTAGGAAAAGGTAGAAAAAGTGTGTGTGTGTGTGTGTGTGTATGTATGTATGTATGTGTGTGTGTTGGGGGGGATACAGATTTTAGGATTGTTTTGTGAGGGTGTCATCTATGTTCCGGTAGACTCAAACAATAAGGGTCTGAAAAGGTAGTGGTCACTTTATACTTCATTGAAGGTGGATCCTACGTCACGTTCAGTTCGCAAAAAGATATTGAGTTTCATCAGCTTTTTTGTGCGAGTAAGCAAATGCAATATTATATATTCCTAGCTTTATTTTATACTTAGTCCTTAGATTATATATGTATATATATATATATATATGTGTGTATTTTCTCCCCCTTATTCCGTCTTTTTGTCGCTTCCCTCGTTTTCTCTTCCTTTCCTTGTACCCCATTCTTTTTATTTTCTTCATCTTTTCCTACCCTCATCTTTTCCTACCCTCATCTTTTCCTACCCTCATCTTTTCCTACCCTCATCTTTTCCTACCCTCATCTTTCCCTCCCCTCCTCTTTCCCTACCCTCCTCTTTTCCTACCCTCATCTTTTCCTACCCTCATCTTTTCCTACCCTCCTCTTTCCCTACCCTCATCTTTCCCTCGTCTTTCCCTTCCTTACCCAGTCCTTTGTTTCCATTGCGGGCTCCCATCCTGTCAACTCTACTTTTTCCGGCTTGTGAAATTGGACGAGCTGTAGGAAAAACTGAAGCAACAAAGAAAGGGACCAGATGATAAGAAATGTATATTTTGGGCCCTACGTATTGACACGAGGTCAAGTTGACATAGCTTGGAAGATTCATAATCAAGATAACCCCTTCATAAATGCATAAGTTTGTGCTAAACAGCAGGTGCGTAGTGAGTTAAATATTTTTTTTAATGTCGTTTGGACATTCTTATTGTGCGGCCTTAATGAAATATTGAAACAAAAAGGTAATTACATTCAAAATTGCAATAAATATTTAATTCTTAAAGGTTATTTTTTATGTGATTTCCAAATTCCTAAGCTTGAAACCAATATTTATTAACTTTGTTATAGGGATCGCCAGAAATAGTGTGATTTAAATAATGTGATGCCCTTGAATTGGTTTTGCAGTAATCGTAATACAGGGATTTTACATCCCTTAAATTACTGATACTAAGCGGAACTTGTCCTTCAGCCTATACAGAGAGAGAAAAGGAGAGAGAGACAGACAGAGACAGACAGACAGACAGACAGAAAGGCCGCAGTCGAAATTTGCCGCAGTTGTTACCAGGGGATTACCGTATGATATTTTACTTCTTAAAATTCCCTGAAAAGGTAAAATTTGGTACATTTTTGTGTTTATTAGTAATTGGTAATCAGCCTTACCTTCATATGTGGCCCTGTGTACCAATTATCAACTCTTTCAGAATTTTAGATTTTTACCGACTCAAATTTGCCCTTTTTTTCACAATTAGTGATGGTGTTGGAATTACTGGAATGTTTATCGCTCTTGACCAAGGAATGCGATCACTGGAAAAAACGAAAACGGTCGACATATTTTCCTTAGTGAAATCCATACGGGAAGACAGAGCTGGTGCTGTTCAGTCTTTTGAACAATACAGGTTCATTTACTTGGTAAGTGGCTTACTAGGTCATGGAGTTCATGTTTGTTGTTTTGCGAACAAAAAGAGTAATTGTTTGTCGAAGAATGTCTGGAGTTTTATATAATTTACAGAGATCGTTTTGCAAACAGCGTGATGAATCTATCACAGGAAAATGGTTCACATAAGGTTGCGCTTTGCTGTCTGCGCAGTTTCCATGTGTACTCATTCTACAATAGAACGTGTTGTTGTAAGATGTTGGCCCCACTATGTTACGTATTACCGCATGCTATCTTGAATATGTGGTTTCCAGTAATTGTACCCCCACCCTCCAAAAACGTTTTCCCAGTTTTAATTTAACTGGACAATCATAATTGGGGTAAGTCGTATTATTGTTATTTATTTGTTTATATATATATATATTGATTTATATATATATATATATATATATATATATATATATATATATATATATATTGATTTATTTTGAATTGTTTATCCAGGTTACAGGACTATTGGACTACACTAAAACTGCTATTCATGCAAGTCCCGTGTTGAGAAAAATTATCCAGTTTGAAACTTGATGATACACTTATAAACTTTTACGAAAGTATATAACATTCCCGCAAATACTTGATTTATACATCTAACACAATATGCTGATAAAACCCAAAGATTTAACCTTCCAAGAAATGTTCGAAAATCAGAGATCACCTAATCTCTTAAAGTGGAAAGGTAGAAACGTCCACATCACATAGGTCTCCACCCTAAGCCTCAGAATTGCAACCAAAGAGCTACAACTCCCATTTTCAAAAGTATGATTTATTAAAACAAAGATCAAAAATCATCTAAACATTTTCGAATCAAAATGCAAGCATCTCGTGGTAGAAGACCCTTTAAATCACCAAGCACAACTATATTTTAAAGTCCCGGAGCATTGACTGTTTATGTTATATGTTCTCTTCTGTAGCAAGTTTTCCTTTCAGTTCTTGTAAAGTTTTATTTCTATGTCATTTATTGATATAACCACTAAGAATAGCTTTCTTGGTAAAGCCAATGCAAATTTGGATAGCAGACTAAGTGGAGAATACATTCTTTAACGTCTTGGGTCATTCAGTTGAACACATAAGTCTACGATTGTACCTAGATGCCATTATCTAGTTTCACTGTTGATCCATCCAAAAATCCATCAGAGACAAAAATCAGTTTCGAACATCTAACTAGTTTGTTGATTTGTTTTCGTCTGCTCTGATCAAATCGCTTATTTTACCCTTTTTGTTGTTTAAAACGAGATCAGTCAATCAGATATTTATTGATGAAAAGAATACCTCTATTTTATTCTTGTACGATTTCTTTTGACCATTTCTTGCATGTGTTCAAGACAGTGTTACTTGTCAACATAATCATTTCAGATTGACGGAATCGAATCCTTGATAACGTTCAAGTAAAGCGGAAAAAATAGTGGTCCCAATATATAGCATTAGGGTATCCCACAGTAGAATTGCTGAAGCACAAGTACGACACCATCAGTTTTTGACCAAACAAATAAGTTTTTATCGACTTTAACTCATTGTGGTATTTTGTTTAATGCGACAAAATCCAATCATTTCGAAGACCTTCGATTGATCTATGAATAACGCACTAATTTCTGTTGTCAATTATAATACAGTGGTAGCTAATTCCGTACTTCCTGTTGTTCTATCCACCAACCGATGTTTAGATAAATGTCCACGTGACTTGAGCATTCCATAAACTGCGTGTGTACAGCCTTCTCAATAACTTGGATACTAAAAACTGTAAATAAGAAATTTAAAATATTGGTCTGTATTTATCTGCATTCGTATTGTCATCCGACTTATGTAAAGGAATTACTCTAGCTATTTTTCATCCTCACGAAACGTTGGTATTTTCCAAAGGTAGGCTTATCAGGAAGGTTAAGGATTGTATTAGAGAGATGCATTATCGTTTACTAATCAAGCGGGATAGTTATCAACACCACATACTTTATCTTTATTCGGAATTTTTATTTGGTTTTCGATAAAAACTTTTAAAACATACGTGAACTCAAATTTTGATATCCTTTTCCGTTGTAGAAAGCTTCTTTTTCCCATGTAAAGCTTTTGGTCGAATAGACTTGCTTTTTAGTACTCTTGCTGTGTTTATAAAAAAGCCACAAGAAGTGTGAGTTTAAGTTGATGATGCGGGGACCGAAGCTGATGACTTGGTATTGGACTGGGAAGGCCTGATTTTTTTCACTTTTAGAGTTTAGGGTTAAGGAGAGGAAAGATTATTGTTTTCATTTTCACAAAGTTATGCTCTGTTATATAACGATTTAGCCCGTGGAGTTACATTTGTACATTTTTTGTTTCTTGTACATGTTTTAAACTTCTGATCTTAGTGACTTTTGAGCTTTACTTCTTAGTTGATCCTATTTGTTTTTAGTAATATACTCTAGTGGATCGACATTAAAAGCAATAGTTATACAACTTTAATCGTTGTTGGCCTGCATTTTTTGCCTAAAAAGTTGAATTTTGAAAAGAGGATTTATTTCTCTGTGTTCTTTCTTGTGAAGTCATTTTCCAATTGCCTAATCTGTGGTAGCTGTAATGTCATAATCTTCCATTTTATGCGCTACGGTTGTACAGGAAACAAAAAATTAACTTAAGGAGAAAGCGAGGGAATGCCAAAAGATTTGGTGCTGGTCTTTGGTTTACTGGTTGGTTCATTTTTGAAAAAGATACTCTTATACAACTGAGTAATTGAACATTTCCCATTTTTTGTCGGATGATTTGCTCTCGTTTTAAAGATCGCATCACGTTACAAATTTTGAGAGTTGTAGAAAAGACGAAGAAAAGACCAGTCAGTCGATTTGTTCTGCAAGTCTTCCTTCCAGTATGAATGCCTGAACATAATCTACCTAGTTGAGTTTTCTTGGACAGCTTCGACTCCCATTTTCCTTCTAGGTTGATCCATCACCAAAGTCGAGGTGCCATCTTGGTGTCATCCTTTGCTCTTAGTCAATAGATAGTTAAAGCTTCTTTTGGCCAGTTAAAGGGAAACGTTCTATAACCACGGTACCACTAAAAGTCGACCGCTAGGAAAAATGCCATGGCGGCACCAGAAGTGATGAGAAAAACACTTCCTCTCTTTTTTCAACTCTTTGCATTTCTAAATGCATTGATATTTGCAATGCGAGTTTTACATGAGATATCGAGTGGAACTTGCGGCTTTTATCTCCAGCCACATGTAATATAGATTAAGTGCCAAGGTTGGTTGGCTCTTTAAAAGGACTGATAGAATGGCTTCTGAAAGGGGCTTTCATTTTGAATTTAGTGTTAGATATGATCTCGAGATATTTTTACGCTTATTTGGAATTCCCCAAGATTTCCCACGGAACAACCATTGAACGAGAAGAGAGATCTCAAGAAGAAGTTAAGACAAGAGTTAGAAGAGCTTGGGCGAAGTGGCGAGAAGTAAGTGGCATAATATGCGACACGAGAATGCCAATAAAACTAAAGACAAGGATCTATTCGTCAGTGCTACATCCAGTATTACTATATGGTCTCTAAGTCGTACCTTTAAAAAGGGCAGAGGAGAGAATGTTAGAAGCGATGGAGATGAGAATGCTAAGGTGGCTAGCCGGAATATCCTTGCACGAGCACAGGATGAACGATGACACCTGAAGTTTTTTAAAGGTAAGGAAAATTACAGAGAAAGCAAGAGAACCGAGGTTAAGATGGCATGGGCATGTAATGAGGAGAGAAAATGACAATATTCTGAAGGCAGTATGACAGGCACCAGTTACAGGAAGGAGGAGTAGAGGACGACAAAAGCTTAGACTGAGGGACGTCATGGAACGAGACATAAAAGAAGTGGGAGTGAGAGAAGGAGATTGGGAAGACCGAGTCAAGTTGGAAAAAGGTGTCGAGCGGCCGACCTGACAAACGTCGGATGAAGGCTGAAGAAGAAGAAGAAGAAGAGTTTTCGATATTGCACATTATGGTACGACATACATTTTGCATACAAATTTGTAACTTGACAAGAATTTCTTTTCGCAGTTCATTCTTATCCGTAGTCCACTTCATATTGCCTGTTTTTATAGTTGAAGAGCGTTGTACAAATTATGGGTGATTATACGTCATTCCTATTCTTGTGATCTTTTAGGTTTTAGGTGAATATGCAGAGCACGTAGGTGCCAATCAAGCAGAAGGGATCATAGAAAATGCGTTGACTAATAATGCTGTAAGTGTGGTCACTTGATACTTATTACGTATTTTTGTCCATTTTTCTGTTTGTTTTTTACGTAAACCATACTGTTTATTTTCATTTGCTTTCTTCATTTTCCCTTGCCTATAATTTTTTATCCCTCGTTTTATTTAATTCTTTCTGTACTTTAATATTGAATTTTGATATTTATTTCGCCCAGAATTATTTGCTAGTAGCGGATTACTTTCCTCCCTCTTTTCCTTCCTCCCTTTCCTCTCTCTCTCTCTCTCTCTCTCTCTCTCTCTCTCTCTCTCTCTCTCTCTCCCTCTCTCTCCCCTCTCTCTCTCTCTCCCTCTTCCTCCCTCTTTTCCTCCCTTTATTCCTCCCTCCCTCTTTTCTCTTTTTTTTCTTCCCCTTTTTCTGTTACCTTATCTTCGTTTTTCTTTCCTTTTTCAATTTTACTGTACTTCTACTTGTTTCTCTCCCTTTTTACTTTATTCTTCTTTGTTTCTTTTTCAGTTACTCTTTATAATAATTTTCGTTCATTATTTGTTTTCTAACGTTTGTAGGATGCAATTTCCAAAATGTAATTTTACCGAAATCCAAAGCCATTAAGCGAGAGACAGGATTGGCTGAGTGCAGTGAGATGTCTTGCTAATTGCAAAAGTCTACTCAAAACTGCGACACATAATTTGTCAGCTACAAAAGCCTTTCCGAGTATATTGATAGCTCCATTTCCAAATTCAGTTCTTAGTTTATTGAAAGAGTGGAACACTTTTTTTATATCCAAGTAACCGGATACTAAATAATTACTTAATATAGCAAGTAATGAATCTGGGTTTCTGCTTAAATTGTGTTATTTCATAACAAAAGATGATATTTTGCCAAGAACAGCTTGAAGGCAATCTTTCCTTTTAACACAGAACCTGACAGTGGAATCCTTTTACAAGTGGCTTCCTTTCACAATTTGATTATAAATTGATAAAACACCCATACTTTGGTGGAGCATTAAAACGAACGTGTTCAATTTAGTAATTTAGGACAGTTGATTGTTTTAAAAGAAAGCAAAGGAAAGGACAGATCTTCTGCTTTTGAAACGTTATGGCTTCATTTGTGTATTCATTTCTATTTTATTTCTATTTTAATGTATTGTAGCACACCCAAGGGAGTTTATTTGTTTAAACAAGGTTTTGAATCTCGACTGTATCTCGAGTGCCATTTTGGTTTTTCTTGACAAATATTGCCAGATTAGAGTACACTCCTAATTATCAAACCTAGGTAAGATATTGACAAATTTAGATAAACGGTTAGGCAAATAAAATATGTTGAATGCATATGAATGCGCTCAGATCATTGGTTAAGCAAATAAAGAAGTAAAACATGTTGAATGCATATGAATGAGCTCAGATCATTGGTTAAGCAAATAAAGAAATAAAATATGTTGAATGCATATGAATGAGCTCAGATCATTGGTTAAGCAAATAAAGAAATAAAATATGTTGAATGCATATGAATGAGCTCAGATCATTGGTTAAGCAAATAAAGAAATAAAATATGTTGAATGCATATGAATGAGCTCAGATCATTGGTTAAGCAAATAAAGAAATAAAATATGTTGAATGCATATGAATGAGCTCAGATCATTGGTTAAGCAAATAAAGAAATAAAATATGTTGAATGCATATGAATGAGCTCAGATCATTGGTTAAGCAAATAAAGAAATAAAATATGTTGAATGCATATGAATGAGCTCAGATCATTGGTTAAGCAAATAAAGAAATAAAATATGTTGAATGCATATGAATGAGCTCAGATCATTGGTTAAGCAAATAAAGAAATAAAATATGTTGAATGCATATGAATGAGCTCAGATCATTGGTTAAGCAAATAAAGAAATAAAATATGTTGAATGCATATGAATGAGCTCAGATCATTGGTTAAGCAAATAAAGAAATAAAATATGTTGAATGCATATGAATGAGCTCAGATCATTGGTTAAGCAAATAAAGAAATAAAATATGTTGAATGCATATGAATGAGCTCAGATCATTGGTTAAGCAAATAAAGAAATAAAATATGTTGAATGCATATGAATGAGCTCAGATCATTGGTTAAGCAAATAAAGAAATAAAATATGTTGAATGCATATGAATGAGCTCAGATCATTGGTTAAGCAAATAAAGAAATAAAATATGTTGAATGCATATGAATGAGCTCAGATCATTGGTTAAGCAAATAAAGAAATAAAATATGTTGAATGCATATGAATGCGCTCAGATCATTGGTTAAGCAAATAAAGAAATAAAATATGTTGAATGCATATGAATGAGCTCAGATCATTGGTTAAGCAAATAAAGAAATAAAATATGTTGAATGCATATGAATGCGCAACGATAAAACATATATCAAGCTATGAGTGACGGTCATAAACCATCACCACATAATGTTTCAATTTAAATCGAAACCTTTTGAACGTTCTCCCTCAACCGTCGTCATATTTCGCTTCTTCAACTAATCCATTCCTTTCCTCTCATAATTCCTGGTGAAGGTAGATGGTCACCTGTGGCCTTACTAGGGAGTGAAAAAGAAGCTAAGAAAGACGGGTGATTTTCCTGATGATTAACAATGGGACCATGTGTGACCACAGGGCCTACAAATTAGAAACTTTGATAAATAATCAGTCGAATAATATATAATTTCTGATAAATACATTTCTATAAAACAGAGTGTACTGAATTCTTGACTTTGCACATGTGTTCATTAGCTAGTGGGTAGTTTTTGTCAGCCCTCACTCTTTCCACTGTTTTTTTTAAAAGTAATATTATATATTAACAAGTTGCTGCATATTGTGATTTTCAGTATGGAGTACGTATAAGATGCAGCTCTTACAGGTTCTTACGATTTTTACCGCTCAAGTATCTCAATTTTTTTTCATATATTTTACTGTAGAAATGTTTTTATTTTGATGAATTGTAAATGAAATGAATAATTTTAAGAACATCCTGGGGTTATGATAATGCTTTGATTTTTGGTTTATCGTAACAGTTTTAGCCAATCAGGTTATCAATAACAAAAACGTACAGACATACACTTTGTGTTCTTTCTTTTATGAGTTTTGCATTGGTGAAAACTGTAAAATGCCTTTTATTGCATGTGTTTAAATTAGGATTGCACGTAGAGGTTGATTTTTGCTGGATAACTTTGCCAGATCTAATCAGTTTGTGTTGTGCATAGGTGAATTGGCTTTTTTTAATGGTTAAGGGATGCTTCCACCAGAAGGTACTGCTCAAAATCGATTTTTAAAAGTAGGATATTTTTTAAGATATCTATAAGATGTTATAGATATTAAAGATAAGATATTTTTTAAGATATTAAGATGGTAGATCTAAGATGTTAAGATATTCTATTGCAGTCCTAGATTAGCAAGCAATTGACTTTTAACAAACAAGATATCAGGGTACTGAACCAAATTTTGTCAAATGGTCGTAAATCGACACCCTTCACTCCAGCTGTTAAGAAACTCAGCTTACCTTATCAAGAAATAGAACACCTTGCCTTTTTGTGTACGTGAAAGGTATTTA
Organism: Morbakka virulenta; assembly: GCA_003991215.1. Lineage (NCBI taxonomy): Eukaryota > Metazoa > Cnidaria > Cubozoa > Carybdeida > Carukiidae > Morbakka > Morbakka virulenta. Next base: position 459,830 of record RDPX01000365.1, read on the forward strand.
ACGAAAAATGCTTGCAGGTTAGACCTTGCGGAACGAATACCAATCGTATTAACAATGGTTTCCCAGTGAAAATTGACCTTCAGTGGATAGTCACAAACAGATTTATGGAAATATTATTCAATATATCGTGATCATTTTAAGGATATATAGTTTTTTAGGGTTGTATATTGGGGGGCGTGTTTTCAGGCTTATGTAACTTCATTGATAATTAATGCTTATTTTACCTAATAATTTTCACTGTAATCTTATTTTTCTTTATTGTCATTATTCTGCCACATGAATATAGGTATAAATGGTAGAAATAGAGAGCGGCTGTTTTTCTTTTCTTTTTCCTTCCTTTTTTCTTTTCTTTTTTCCTTCCTTTATTCTTTTCTTTTTCCTTCCTTTTTCTTTCTTTTTCCTTTCTTTTTTCTTTTCTTTTTTCCTTTCTTTTTTCTTTTCTTTTTTCCTTCCTTTTTTCTTTTCTTTTTTCCTTCCTTTTTTCTTTCCTTTTCTTTTTTTTGCCATGGATAGCGATAATTAAATGGCACTAATGATTTGGCGTAGTAGGCTTTGAAATTTTTTTATGATATTCTGTAATTATCTATTAAGTAAGAAGCTATGATTAACTTTGTTATCTAACACTGGTGGTAGACTTAACAGCCAAGCTCATTTATTATTTATGCAAAGTTTGCATCATACTGAATTGTTAAGCATCCAGAGTACTCTTGATGCTGTCAGCCGTCTGGACGTACGACAATATTGGGCATCAAAATCGCTTTTTTTATTACCGACAAAAACGGAATTTTGGCGTCGTTCATCGAATGAAAGCGTTGCAGGAGATATTTTACCCCCAAACCCCTCTTCGACCTGTACCTAGACGGAACCAACCCGTCTATTTCCTGTTATATGACTGCCATATGTCACATTCTTCTCTGTGATTTTTTCCCCGTTGTAATGTACCTAGGAATTGCCATTGCTGCCCTGGTAAATGGTTACAGAGGTGTAAAAGGGGCAATGAGACCTCATATAATGGAAATTGTCAACTCTCAAAATAAACGTCAGCACCAGCACCGAAAATGAAATAGGCATTTGATGATTGGTTGATTATGAATTTTCTCAACATACCAAACAAATTTTTTTTCGTTTGGTAAGTTGTTACCCAGAAGAAACTCGCGTAGGCTGCTCCATGAAACCATATTTGGCTGTAAAAGTGCAGCCTCGTGGCAAAAATTGAATGGATCGTATAATGTTTAAGCATTTTATTATACGATTTTTTTTCACCAAATTTTGATATAATGATGAAATTAAATGCAGAGATAGAAATAAGGTTGATTACCTCCCATTAGCTGTAGGGTTCACCAGCTTTTTTTTGGAATCCGGCTTTGTTCTCCCCTACTCACCCTCTGTAAATTTTAGTCTCCGACAAAAATGTTTTTCAAGTCAGCTTTGAAATGAAGATAAAGAGTGCAACTCTCCCATATGTTCAAAAAACAACCATGACCATCAAAAATTGTGCATTTTTCGCACGTGTGCTATTTTTTTGACCACTGTGCTTTTCACCATAATTCGCGGCCAATTTCCAAGCCAATTATTAATTGTCAAGTCAAAAGTGAACTGCAGTGTGGTAAAAACATAGAAATATATTTCGAACTACTCGTTCATCATCAGTCTACAATTTATGTGTCAAGCTTGCATTCACACCATGCATATCAAATAATTGTTAGCTGTGGTATAAAAAATTCAAGCTGGCGACTATTATACTTCATTGTACACGCTGAAGCAATCCACACAGAGCACGAACAACCCATTCCTCTGCGTTCAGAAAAAAAANAGAGGTGTAAAAGGGGCAATGAGACCTCATATAATGGAAATTGTCAACTCTCAAAATAAACGTCAGCACCAGCACCGAAAATGAAATAGGCATTTGATGATTGGTTGATTATGAATTTTCTCAACATACCAAACAAATTTTTTTTCGTTTGGTAAGTTGTTACCCAGAAGAAACTCGCGTAGGCTGCTCCATGAAACCATATTTGGCTGTAAAAGTGCAGCCTCGTGGCAAAAATTGAATGGATCGTATAATGTTTAAGCATTTTATTATACGATTTTTTTTCACCAAATTTTGATATAATGATGAAATTAAATGCATAGATAGAAATAAGGTTGATTACCTCCCATTAGCTGTAGGGTTCACCAGCTTTTTTTTGGAATCCGGCTTTGTTCTCCCCTACTCACCCTCTGTAAATTTTAGTCTCCGACAAAAATGTTTTTCACGTCAGCTTTGAAATGAAGATAAAGAGTGCAACTCTCCCATATGTTCAAAAAACAACCATGAACATCGAAAATTGTGCATTTTTCGCACGTCTGCTATTTTTTTGACCACTGTACTTTTCACCATAATTCGCGGCCAATTTCCAAGCCAACCAAAGTGAACTGCAGTGTGGTAAAAACATAGAAATATATTTCGAACTACTCGTTCATCATCAGTCTACAATTTATGTGTCAAGCTTGCATTCACACCATGCATATCAAATAATTGTTAGGTGTGGTATAAAAAATTCAAGCTGGCGACTATTATACTTCATTGTACACGCTGAAGCAATCCACACAGAGCACGAACAACCCATTCCTCTGCGTTCAGAAAAAAAAGCAATTAAATGCCTAGCACGAAGCGTTAAGAGTTCTCAGGCTAACAAACTAAAATTTTCTTGTTAATTCCTTCCAAAAAACGGTACTCTCCACTGCAGACGACACTTTGATGTCCCTTCGTTCAAAGGAAGGCACCCCAATTATTAGTTGGGTTGTGAGGGGTTTATTCTCGCATTTAATTGTGGCATTTTGATTTTTTTCCCGCATTTTATCTGCAGTTGCTGAATTTTCGTGATAACTTTTTTTGCCCGGTGAGACGCCGGGTGACATTTCTCCGCGTGTTGAGAAACTGAGACGCGGACATTACTTTCATTCCGAATTTCCTAGTAATCATGCATTCATTTAAGGTAATGATTTTGAATCTATCTATAGGGTTTTAGATATATGTGTATGCATTGGTGTACGTATAAGTATGTAGGTTCGTACGTGCTTATAGCTAATATTTGGTGTACTTTTTCAAAATGAGCTTATTGTAATGGAGTGATAAAAACGTTTGTAAGGTTTTAGGATATGGACCCTCTCTTATTTTGTTTCTACTCAATTTGTAACATATTTTATGGTAATAGTTTTGACTTACTGGTGAACTTGTACCAGCAATGCATGAAATTTTGATATTTCCCTGCGTTTTGTCTTGTTTGTTTAATCCACGCCCATATTCGTGCAAATATACACCAGATGTTCGGCACATATTGCTTTACTGCATAATTTGTAAGTATCGTGAATAGATGGAATAAGTAGTTGTTGGGATTACAGAATAACATATTTATGTGGAGACATTCTTTGACATTAACACTTAGTTTCCTCATTTATAGTTTCAAGTGTCAATTTTTGTGCCATCACAGCAAGAAGTTAAAAAAACCCGACCCGTCCAATATTTTATTCTGATATTCAAAAACACCTTTCGCTTTATCAGCATTATCGAACGAAATAGAAAATGGCTGAGAGGAAAGGCAAGCGGTATTATGATCCGGTGGATTTGTGTAAATCAATAAGATTACCAGTTTCTTGAAAACCGGAGATGAAAAAAGCTATATCATTTAATGATTCATATACTTTTCAAAGCCGTGTTACCAGCGATTCCACCGCCAATTGAATGATGAAGCTTGTTTTGTTTTTGTTTTTTCAATATTGTATCTGCTTCACTTCAGGGAAGGTCTTGCTGCTATTTCAGTTTGTGAGGCGGTCTCCTTTTCAGGGAAGCGTTCAAGTTCTCATAAATCCCAATGGCATCCTGGCGAACAAGCTTGTCCTGAAACTACTGCTTGTAATTCTTACCAACACGTTCTTTTTCTTGTGAACATTTACTCTTAAAACCAATTGTGTAAAAATGGGAGCTTCTGTATCCTCTGTGGTAGCTGAAATGTACATATGAGACACGATTATTAACAGAGGACAAAGGGTCACCTGCCTTGGAAAGATATGTTGTATACCTTCTTCACAGCAAGAATGTTATGGTAGATATTACAAAACCACAGGTCTCAACCCCACGTTAAGACCATCGAATGGAAAAATAAAATGAATATAGATCAGGGGACCAAACCAAAATAAGCAACTATCCATTACCAACAGCATATCTTACATTCTTCCAGAAATATGGCTTCCGCCACTAAAGAAAGAAATATAACAAAAATATGACAGGCTTGGCACCACTCCTGCATTCCAAAATTCACTCATCAGTGTGCATCCGTAACAGCCCATAGCCGAAGGTGGCAGTTGGTGGTAAGGTCACACTGCATTCTAAAATTCACTCATTAGTGATGGTCCTTAAAGCCCTCTAACAAGCACGTCCAAGGCCTTGTTTCCTGTCCTTGCCATTAAATGGTATTTGCTCATTACTTGCGCCCACCTTGTGCCGAGATACGCGTATTATACCTGGGGCTACGGACTTTTTAATCGACTAGATTAATATTTACGTGGTTGCTATACGGTGTCACTACGTCTTGCTCGTAGGATTGTGCTTTTCTTAAATACTCTGAAATGGCTACTCCTTGAAATAAAAATGAAGCAAAATTAACGTGCGGACCGTGACCGTTATACATTTGCANTATATAAAAGTTACACACACATATCAAATAGAGCTCACTAAACACATACACAGAAAATATATATATATATATATATATATATATATATATATATATATATATATATATATAGAGAGAGAGAGAGAGAGAGAGAGAGAGAGAGAGGAGAGAGAGTTGCAACTAAAAACAATACTAAAACATTATACAGACAAAAAAAACACGTCAGAAGTGGAGAAAATAGGGGAGGTTGGAGATCATGGTAGAAAGTGAGGCCTGCGCGGCAGTAGACAAATGGAGACAGTGTCTGTGGAGGCTTATATGCACTTCAAGTGTGGAAAATTTGGAAAAATATATTGAATAATATATCCACTGAGGCTCAAACGTACCATATTTACATCAGCAACATAAAGTGTTATTCTTTCTTTTCCAAATGTTCGATTCCCTCCATGCAAGGTATTGAATTTTTTAATTGACTTTCTCCGTGAATTCCGAAAATTCGAATAAGCGTTCCCCTAGAACAAGGGGGGGGGGGCTTATTCGAGAGGGGCGCTTATTCAAGCGATTACGGTACAAACATACATATAAATGAAGGTTAATATGCAACATCGAAGATCACGTATGCGAAAACATGAACAAAGAAACTTAGTTGACAAATACACATGACACATTGTGTAAGATGGATAAATGTTAGGCGGCACATCCGATATCCACAAATTCAGTATAAGCGTATACATATGTACATCTGTGTCCATATATCGCCTCTTTTTCATGTTATGTATCTGAGCTGTCTGAAAAGTACTATTATCCTCCGTAAACAAAGAGCTTGAATGTTTGAAGTGATTTTACATGCTCAAACAATGCGCTCGTCGAATTCTGGATTAGTCCTTTGTTTCTTGCTACTTGCGACCACAATCCACTTTGCATTTAGATTAACCTGTCTGTTGCACATTGCTTAGTTCACGTTTTAATTGCATGGCCTTTTTACTGAACTCTGTTTGAGTAAAGTTACTATCTCTTGCACCTGAAGATCGAAATCCTTCATCTGAGCTTAATTCAAACACCTTTTTACGGATGTTTCTTTCTTGTTTATCATTATCTGAAAGAGTTCCCAACTAAACATAAGAAAACAATGGACAGTTATAATGAGTGCTACTTTTTTTAAACAAAAAATTTGGTTTTACTAGACTACCGAACTCAATAAGCGTTAAGTATGTGGGTGGTAGTGTGGGTGGTAGTAGTAGTGGTGGTGGTAGAAGTGGTACTAGTGGTTGTAGTGGTAGTGATGTATCTGTATGTTGTTGCGTGCTAAATAATCCCATTTCATTGTTTAAATGAAATCGACTGTTTCTTTGCTGTGACTTGGGGCTTCAGCTTTAAGACAGTTTGACAAAGAGACCTTCACTGAATGCTGTAGAGTCGATGGTTAAAGTACCGAACACAGTAGCATGGGAGAGCCTTTTTTTCAGATTTGGTGAGCCGAAAATGTTTTTTCGCATTTAGTTATGTACCTCCATTAACTACACGTGTGTGTACGCGTGCGTGTGTGTGTATATATATATATATATATATATATATATATATATATATATATATATAATGACTTGTGGAGTTTTTTGCTCCTTGCTACTGCATTTGACCAACAGTCAGTCGTATTGAATAATGGATGCAGCCACGAACATTCGAGTAATTCCTTAATCTGACAAGGAAGAAGCTCCAGAAACCCTTGCATGGTAAGATGTTATTCTACTTACGACCCAACTACACGCCGTGATATAGTAATACATCTTTTTGTAGGCATAACGTACTAATTTCAAAAAATAAAAGAGAGCAATTTTATTCTAGGGAAGGCAAGCCAAAGTCTACCGAGCAAGAAGTGGGAGACAGTAATAGTTCAATTGTAAGTGAAGATAGCGCCCAAACTCTGTTGAAAGATCTTAAGACACAGAACTCAAAAAAAGCACTGTCGATATATCCAGTGAATTGCTAAAGATTTTTGGTAGTAACAAGGAAGTGAGGAAAATCCAAAATGTCAGTTACGGGGAGTCCGACTATCAGGCTTATTCCCCATGCATTAAAAATCATGCTGAAGACGCTCACCAAAAAAAAGAAAATAAAGCGTAAGTGTGTAAGAGATTACCAGTTTGGAAATGGGGAAGAGAAATACAGGGTAATATCAATAACGAAAGCGTAATGGATACACAGGCGTTTTACGGAAAACCGTTTTTTAAGTAATACAATGCATCCTGTTCAAATATTACCAAACACATATGTAGAACTAAATTAATTTGTTTACATTCGCTTTGTTAACTACAATAAAGAATTTGATTACGTTAGATGACCTAAGCTATTGCAAATGCCTAAAGATTTTGGAGACCACTGAAGGGATAGAAGGATGATCTTAAAACTTCACATGAATGCAAATAAAAATGTACGATTACTAGGAGGTAAAAAAGAGCTTGACAGTATTGAAAGTGGTGTTCGACAAAACCAGGTGTTTATTTTCTACATTGCTTTTTACGTCCATTGTCATACATCCATGTATATAAATGGATTCTCAAAGATCAAGATGGGGTTTTGAATACAATGTTTATAAACTTATTCCTTTTTGTAGTTTATTGATTACTACTTGATATTTTTCAAATTTACACTGGATATTTTGGTTCAAATAAGATAAAGATGCTCAAGTTCGCAAAAATCTGTGTATCTTCACACACAAAAATTAATTTTCTCTTGGTTAAAAAAAATCGATCCTTAAAGTTCAAAATCGGAGTATCACGACTAAGTATGAATTTCTTTTGTGAACAAACACACAACACCAAAGCAAATGACGCAGAAATAAACTCACATAATGAACAAAAAAAAATACTCCTAAACATTGTTGTAAGCAACGGATAAAGGAGCAAAAGAGGCACTTACATCCCAATTATCTTTTCAACTAACTTTCTCATCCGTCTAAATACATGATAAAAACATGTGTGAAGTGGCTGAGCTATGCCATGACGTGCCCTCTGATTAGTGAAGGCAGAAACCAAACTGTATTTGACAATCGTTGGAGTCATTAGTAATTGCTATTAATGCATCTTCTATTCACCATTCTACTCCTGACAGTTGTCCACAGTCGTAGGCAAAGAAGTGAGCGTGGCTTCCTGTGTGGTGCCTCTTATTGCAATAAGATGTTTTGGATCCCCCTAGGATCCAGGGAGCGAAGCCAACTAAGCTTTTGACTTCTAGTAGGTTCAGAAATGATTGGGAGACACTAGTGGATAGAAAGAGGAAAATCTAGCAACTGGTCTTTCAGTTCAACTGTTGACCGAATCTAAATTCTCTTGGCTTTAAAATCCATTTAATAAGAAAATTATAAACATAGTTGAAATAAATTACGGACTCTATGAACAGGTTAGCCAAGACATCTAGATGATCTTAAGTGACTAGAAGAGGCGGACGCCAGTGGTAAGTGACATCCTTACTTGTAATGCAGCTTACCAATTAGAGACACTTCTAAAGCCGGAGAAATGCTCACCATCGGAAACTGGAATATATAAGCAATCTACTTAAAATCCAACCTAGACATAATAGGGATATGAATACAGACATGGATCATGGTAATATATATGCCATATACAATTTCAAGTGACAACTGAAAAAGAAATCCGAATGTAAGAAAAACAGTACTGACTGACTAAGAGGACGCGATGGTAAAGGAATTTCAGTTGAGGATGCAAATCAGACAACACTCACTAACCCGAGAGCAGGCATACGATAGTAAAAAAACAACCTGACGTCAAAATGTTGGAATGAAAGATTACCAAAACACTATCACTATTATCAATAAAAAAAATTAATCAGGATAATGCTNTAGAAAGAGGAAAATCTAGCAACTGGTCTTTCAGTTCAACTGTTGACCGAATCTAAATTCTCTTGGCTTTAAAATCCATTTAATAAGAAAATTATAAACATAGTTGAAATAAATTACGGACTCTATGAACAGGTTAGCCAAGACATCTAGATGATCTTAAGTGACTAGAAGAGGCGGACGCCAGTGGTAAGTGACATCCTTACTTGTAATGCAGCTTACCAATTAGAGACACTTCTAAAGCCGGAGAAATGCTCACCATCGGAAACAAACTGGAATATATAAGCAATCTACTTAAAATCCAACGTAGACATAATAGGGATATGAATACAGACATGGATCATGGTAATATATATGCCATATACAATTTCAAGTGACAACTGAAAAAGAAATCCGAATGTAAGAAAAACAGTACTGACTGACTAAGAGGACGCAATGGTAAAGGAATTTCAGTTGAGGATGCAAATCAGACAACACTCACTAACCCGAGAGCAGGCATACGATAGTAAAAAAACAACCTGACGTCAAAATGTTGGAATGAAAGATTACCAAAACACTATCACTATTATCAATAAAAAAAATTAATCAGGATAATGCTACTCAGTCAATACTACTATAATCAAATGTACTACTACTTCTATCACCATCACAACTATTATTACCAGTACTACCACCACCACCACTGTTGCTGCTGCTGCTACTACTACTACTACTACCACCACCACCACTATTGCTGCTGCTGTTATTACTACTACTTTTACTATTATTACCATCAGTGCCACTACTTCTGTTACTACTGTTACTACTTCTACTACTACTTCTACTACTACTTTTACTACTACCACTATTTCTACTACTACTTCTACTACCACTTCTACTACTACTATTACTACTACTACTACTACTACTACTATTACTATTATTACTACTACTATTACTATTACTACTACCATTACTACTACGTTTATCACTATTTCCATCAGTGCTACCACTTCTATTACTACTGTTTCTACTACTACTACTACTTCTACTACTACTACTTCTACTACTACTATTACTACTACTATTATTATTTCTATTACTGCTATTACTACTACCATTACTACTACTTTTACTATTATTACCATCAGTGCTACTACTTCTATTACTACTGTTACTACTACTACTACTACTACTACTACTACTACTACGTCTACTACTATTCCTACTACCATTACTATCAACTATACTACTTCTGTTACTACAAATATTACTACTGTACTACGCTTAAGAAAAATACAATGATCACGTTTCTACTACCCTACCACTAATAAGATTGCTTGACACAATATTCGGATACCCTAACCTTGTATTTTTATGTATGATAGCAGCCCAGTACATAAAACGTGACATGCTCTGCACTGCGCGCACAAAAAGAATGAACCAGCTCTGTAAACAGTTTGTTATCAATTGTTTCTTTTAAGTTTCTTCTACTACACTAGGAATCTTTTATTTCTCTGTTGGTTGGAACTGCAAACCTTATTTTTAATCCCGGTGTTCTAGCTTTTCATGTGTTAGGATCCACACAGCAGTTTTCTCGGTGTACCTATAGCTGGTCTTTGTACCTTATTTATGGTCGACGGATGTTCTTTAATGAGCTTCACAACTGTATAGTCCTCTTGACACCACGGCCGCATGCTGGCTCATAATCAATGTATTTGTGCACAGAATACGGCTGCATTTCCACAACTTTTTTAGGTTAAAGAAGAAGGAAGTGGCACTTTTGGGTGTGAAGTCTTGAAATCCTTTTTTTATGATTAAACTACATACCCGAATAATTTATGAGATTTATGTATACTTACTATGGTAGCATATCCAATGAAGTAAAGCAAACAGATTGCTGAAAGCAGGATTATAATGTTCTTCGTTGTAAAGACAGGTTCTTTTTCTTCTTTATGCAACACCACACTTGAGATCTGCGAATGAAAAACCCCACAAAAGAATGTGATTGACAGTGTTACAGACCGTCTGAACATTGTAACGGAATCATTTTTAAAGGCAATAATGGTCGATGATATAGAAAGGAATTAAGTAAATAAAGTCTGTTGACATAAGTCTAAGAAATTCAAGTGATCGAAAACAAATCCGTTTTACGACAAAGTTTTCAATTAAAACCTATTGGAGTAGAAACCATTAAAATCCGCGCAAAAAAGCAGTAATGATACCAATTAAAATCCATTATGCTGGATTAATATTTTGAACTTTTTCCAACCCCTCCTTGTTATTCAAAACCCCGTATTATTAAGTTTAGAGAATCTGAAAATCAAGAAATGACAATTTTTTAAGAAGCAAACTTTTGATTTCCCAAACGACCCATGCTTATGAAAACGTGTATTTACTAGTGCTTCTGTATATATTTCCGGAAAGTGTTCTCATGTGATGTTTTAAACAGTTCTTGTTCAAAGCGAAGTTGGCTGAACAGCGTATCTTCTGTCCAAAAGGTTCATATGAGAAATATAGTCAACAGGAACGACGTGATCTAGCTTTGAAAGTTAAAAGATGCAAAGAGGAATATCTCCCTGAACTAGAATCGTTGTGAGGAAAAACTCATTGGAATGCTAAAAGAAAACGCTATGTACAAGACGGCAAGGCTACTTTGCGAAAGCAGTTTGATGTTTTTATTCTAGCTTGAAAGATGCTAAGTCGAACAGTAAGAAAACGAGGAACGCATGTAAAGTAGCAAAGCGTTGCTATGAAAAGCTGGAAGCTGGTGATTTCGAGGACAGTGTCGCGTGTCGTTTCGGACTACAGGTGGTGGTCGCAAAGCCCCAGCCAACGGTGTTAGAGAGGCCTTATTCCAGTGGTTTGTTGATGTCAGAAGCAGCCTGAAAGCACGCTTACCAAAGTATTTGTTTCTTTTGCAAGCTAAAAAGCTTTATGACGATTGGCTGCAACAGCATCCAGATACGCCTGAAGAAGAGCCACTTAAGTTCTCAAACCAATAGATCAAAGGCTGGGAACAAGAGTACGGACTTTCTTTGCAAAAACCAAATAAGCGCTATTCGTTTTCCAGAGACGACTGTATCATATCAGAGTCAAGGACTACTTCAAGAATATTTGGAGCTTGAGACGTTATTTCCTCGAGACTTTTGGAACAGATCCACCAGTAATAAATGGAGACCAAACGCCATTGTATAGGAATGAATCCAGTAGTCAAGCGACCCTAAGTTTCAAAAACAATGACACTTTTGTCGAAGAAAACCATCATTTATCTACAGAGCGTGTCACTGCATTCACTCAAGTTGCTATGGATGGAAGTATTAAGCTAACCCCAGAATTTGTTTTCCAAGGTACTGGGAAACGCCCACCTAAACTAATACCACCACCAGGGATGCACTATCAATGGGCTACCAAAGGTTCGTAAGGTCTAGAGCAGCTTCTTGAGACAATGAAGCGCTTGCCAAATCGATTTAATATGTTTAGTCACGCGAACTTTGCAATCTACGTGTTGGATGATTATGCAATCCATCTAATGCCAGAAGTAAGGCAGGCTTTATAGAATCAGGGATACATATTAGTTATCGTTGGTGGAGGTATCACAGGCTTTGTCCAAGTGAATGACACCCATCTGCACAAACATGTATGAAGAGTGAATATAGAAAGAAAGAGTCTGAATTAATGCTCCAAAAGTTAGCTAACGATCCACAAAAGGTCCCATCTCTTGACCGAAATGAAATGATGAAGTTGTTCGTGGATGCCAAGGAAAGTGTCAAGTTTGACACCCGTGCAGCTTTCAAGTCGGCATGGATCACTAACGCACTTGATGGTTCCGAAGACTATCAAGTTAGTGATAAAAGTTTTAATCTTGTCTGCCGAGAAAGTATGAGAAATTTTAGTGCTGAAATGGTGTCGAAACCACCACCAAAACAATTAACCAGGTAATCCGCTTGCTAATTCCTCCGAAAGGAATCAAGAGAGGGAAAAACGACGAAGGATCTGAACTGCTTGACGGAGAATAAATGGAAGATAACGGGACTGAGGACGAAGAATGCGCTGATGACGAAGAAGTTAATGCTGATCAAGTTCTGAGTGGCGATATTCCTATCGAAGCCATGAGCTCAATACAAAGAAAAGAAAGAAACTCAGCGATAGGGAATACCATCTTCCTTGTTGGAATATCGGAAGATGAACAAATAAACAAAGATGCTCGATTCCTTGATGAAATCAGCAAAGTTCTTCAGTCATGCGAGGCATCTGCTTATTTCACTGCAGTGCGCGACCAAATTGAAACGGCCTACAGAAATGCAACAAGAAGTTTGAAAAAGCGAATTGCACATGAATAGATGTCAATAATAATAATAGATGCCAAATCAAAGTCCCTCTGAAGGGCACCGTCTGAGCCCCAATTGCTGGGGGAAAATGACGTAAAAACTAAAGAAAAAAAGTCTTGATTTGAAATATTTTTTTCTTCAGTATGTGTCTTCTATTTTCAATCCCACCCATTTTTCCGACCGCCCTTTTATTCCGATCCTCCCTATTATTGTTTTCCAAAAGATTTCCATACCCCCCGATTATTACCACCACACACTCGATTATTCGGCACTTTAGAGTAACTGGCATTTAAGTTTAGTGCTTCAACTAACAGATATTAACTAGAGGTAAAGGCAAGAATCATAACTGGCTAAAGCAAATTTAAACGAGTATAAACATATTTCTGCTTGCTGATATAATGACAACTTTCCCTTTGGTAGCCTGTCTAAAAAAAAAAAGATTTATCAGTTCAATCACGTTGTAACTGAACACAGAAATGAATGTGAAACGCAATAGTAGGAGAATAACGAGCGCTGAACCATCAAGAAGAAAGAGGTTTGACTTTGTAACTACGACGATGCACAAATGTTATAGTATCAACCTGAATCCATTATGTGACTTCAGTTGCAGAGACAAAAGCCTATCTGCTAAAGATTGAAGCCAAAATAATATCAACAGGAAATTTATTAAATTCATTCCAGTCAGCCTTAACAAATTTAAAGCTTTTAAGATAATGTGCCTTCTGAATTTGACGTCAAACAGTCGCCTTAAACTCTACAGTGACAACACCATGGTCTGAATATCCAAAGGGAGCCAAAGATGAAAATATACAATGGTCAGGAACCGAGCTCAAAAAAAGATCTAAAATAGAAGTTTCTTCTGCGAATGAATCAGGAAATTTTGTGTAAAAATAAAAAAACTGTGTAGAATTATGAGCAAGAGCAAAGTTGTAAAAACAATTTCTAGTCAGCTTTAGTAGAACCAGTCAACCAGGTCACGTGATAAACACTGACGTCACGAATGACAAAGATGTTATTGTCATACATCATAACCTTAACATCATCTGTGATGCTTATCCAGAGCCTTAACAATGGAGTTTGATACTGTCTTTATAACTGACCAGGAGTTAGAACCGAAGATTTGAAAATTTCGTATAAACTGAGCTGTGATTTTGAGAAAGAGAGAACTATTTCAGATGTGAACGCAGTCGTGTTCACTGCTAGTTTAAAGATTGCTTCGGCTTTCAAACACTTAGGATCATTTGTTTCATTAGAACTATCATAAAAATTGAAAAGAGTAATAGCTATCCGAAATAACCACCAAGACCCAGGAGATCATCAACTCAACTGAGATGATTTGGGTGGTATTAAACGTATCGACGTGACACTGTCTATCATACATTGCTCTCACAAAAAAAGAGGTAGTAATGAAGTCACACTATCACAGTTTTTCTCAAGAGATAATCCCAAAAAGGGTTGCCAATCAATGCTAACACTCTCCTCCTAATGAGATGACAAGCACACCATATTTCAACCTGGTATATAAAGCCCTCGGGTTAGCTATGTACTGAAATGAAAAGAAAGTCACAGCATTTAAAGTGCTTGAAAAGAGCAGCTGTGGGAAAAGAAAGGGTAAAAAAGGAAGGAATTGTATGAACCAGAAGCCAGTATGGGGAGAAGAACCAGGTACGAATTAATAAGAAAAAGAACTAAAGAGCTTGTAAAATTTATTAAAGGAAAAATTCATTTGAAAAAAAGTTGGGTTTTTTTAAGTCAAAAATAATTCTTATTTTGTGCGGCTGAATTTTTTTGCCTCTAATTATTAACGCGGATTTGTGGTGTTCCAAAGTTTGTATTTAATTAACTAACTTCAATTATTAACGCGGGTTGGTCAAAATAATTATTTTTACTACCGCGTTAAATTAGAATAATTACGGTAGCAGGGAAATCATGAAAAACAACCAGGTACATTTTTGCCTATCGAGTGGCCGTGAACACGTCCAGCTAGTGTCGAGGAGCTGAAAAATGGACTCAAGCGGTAATATCTCGAGCTCGACAAAGTGGTGGAAAAAGAGAAATAAGATCCAACTGCATGGGAACACGCATCTTTGAATATGAACCAACACAATATTAACTACAAAAAAAAAGAATCACCACCTTTGAATACATAATTACATCACGGTGTTAAATTTCTGGACAAAAGGTGTTGAAAGTATCAACATCATAGTATATAGTCTATATGTAGTGCTACAAAGGTAATATATAATGTGCTAAAATGGGAGGGTTTTACTATACTAAAAGCCAATAATAACACTGGCCTGCGAAGTGTTAAAGGTCAAGCGTGTGATAGCTGATTCTAGGAATATTTGCTATGCAAAATACAAAAATCATACTCATTTTGTCCAACCAGGTTAAGATTTGAGATATGAGGTTGTAAAAGAATTGTTATCAACGTTCTTTAGTGCTACTTATTGCCTTTAATTTTGGATATAGTGCTGTACAAAAAGCATGCATTTTATCTAAGAAACTTAAGAAAATAAAGATTATACATAACACAAAAGCTAATCGTGGATGAAGGGCCTTTTTACTGACTTTCTATTGTCCTGAGTAGCCAACACGTCTCGTTTCAAATCCTAACAGTAGTCTGCAAGAAAGTTCACATCCCACTGACCTTGGTGGTGTTCTTCCATGCCACAATTGTCCTGGTGGAAACGCTCTCCCTCTTCCTCACTTACGTGTCCACAGTTCTGAGGGAAACAGTCTAAGTGGGGCCGTAGAAAGTGTATTTTGACTGACATGCGAGCACCTAATTTTTTAAACGTTCTTCAGGAGTTCGTCAGCTTCCTTGTCGTATTCTGTACTCTGGTTGTTTCCAAGAAATGTTATAATTACTGACGTAAGCGACAGACAAGCAGACATCTCAGCTGCACTCAGCGCATCATCGAACATTGAGTTCTTTATGAGTTCTCGTATCTGAGACCCATAAAAAATGCCTGGGCTTAAGCTTTTCCAGGCTTAACCGAGGAAAATTTTGCTGAAGTAAATTAAATCCTCTGCCTTCCCTATCCATTGCCTTTACAAAGTTCTTCATTAGTCCCAATTTGATATGCAAGGGTGGAAGTAATATCTTGTTTGGTTTAACAAGTAGGCGAAACTGAACATCGTGCGAACCAGGTTCCAACCCATGTCTTGGCAGCCATTCTTGCCTGATATAATGTTGCTTATCAGCCCGACTATCCCACAAACAAACAAACAAAGGATGGATTCACTGTGTATCCACCCTGTAGTCCTAAAACCAATCCAACAACTCCATGGTAGTTAAGAGCAGAAAGCAACTGATTCATACTGTCGTGGCTTTCTTTCATTTGCACAGAATGACCAAATAGAATTGAAGAGTATTTTTTTAAGAGAATTTTCATTATGAAGGAGAACTGCCTTGTCGATGAAAAGTCTTCATTCCGTAGCAACATAGTCCATCCCCATTGATTTCATAAAATTTGCAATGTTGTTCTAGTAAACCAATGACGCTCTCGATACCAGTAGAATGTTGTTCCAGTATAATGTTGTTCCATGTCTCAGCAACTTGTTAACATGAAAAAGAGCACCCAGAAGCTGTGCTGATTTCTTCTAGAGGTTTAGGTCTTGTGTCAGGTTATTGAGATCTGCTTGTGTTAGAGGCACTGGCCCAGCATTCTTTTCTGGCATGTATACTTCACCCTCAGTTCTGCCATATGTGTGATCAGATTTCGCTTCAGAGTAAGATTCTATTGCAACATCTAGCTCGAAGGTAGATCTGGACAGTGAGGGACTCTTCTCATGGCAAACGGAAAATCAAGATACTGAACACAATGCTTTTTCTTACCATTAATTTCTTGACGATTAGTCATCCAAAAATAGCAGTATTTTTTTTCTGTCACATGATATTTACCCTCTCTTCACACCATGGGAACAGCGAATGGGGTACTTTTCCTTTTGTTATTTCTCCAATCACGCAAGTTCTCAACACATCTTTTGCAGCTAAGATGGGGTGCAAATGGCTTGTCCTGCTCTCCAAGCTTATCTCCAAAGTAAGCATGATATGCCTTCTTCACAATATCAGTTATTTTTTCAAAGCGACCAAGAAGAATCACATTACCACATATATAACAGAACCTGTCAGATTAATTTGATTTGTTTTGATTGATTTGTACATTTGCGATCCATTCTTTCTTGAGTTACTTGCAAGTTCAAGTCACATTGACTGGTGTTCAGCTCTGCTAAACAATGAATGACCACCCAGGTGCATCATCATCATCATCATCATCATCATCATCATCATCATCATCATATTCCGTTTAACATCCGCTTTACATGCCTGCATGTGTTGCAAACAGAAAAAATGTCAGTTTCAGTTTCCTAAAGTTAGAGACCGATGCAGTTTTCAGATAGAAGCTGCTCCAGTTTCGTTTTCTGTATGAAAACAAAGATTGGGCCAGCTGCAGCCCTATTATTCTTGAACTGAGTACTATTCAAGGATTTAAGGGTCAAAACGTGCACTAATCATATCTCAAACCCTGACCTGACCAAAGAAAATGGATAGTATTTTTGGATTTAGCGCACTAAAAAAATACACAAATCAGTTGAAAAACCTTTGACCTTTGAAAAAAAACCGTTTTTAAACGGAGGCCAGTGTATAATCCGCCTTACATTGATTTGTACACTGAACCCTTAACTCAGTATAAAACCCCGTCTGCCTCAAATTACTTACCTTTAATCCTCCAATGTATGGACTTCCTTTCAAAGCTTCTATTAGTAACTTTGTTCTTGATAGATCTGGTGTTGTGGGTTGAGAAGTTTCATCTAATAAAGTTACTCGCATTTCCACTGACTGGTTCTGTAGTTGTACATTATTACATATGCCATCCTTAACTTGTATCCGGACCTCTTTGCTCAATATCATTTTTTGCAGTTTAATGGACACAAACGAAGCAAGAGATGATTTGAATGTTGTAGCAATTGGACAATACTCACTCCATTTCGATGAAAATTTAATCAATGCGTAGAAATCGCCGGTAGCATTGACCAGGCCTTTAAAAAGTAAAATGCATGAATTAAAACTATTGAACGGTTCTGTGAATAAAAACACCGATGACAGCAACAAGACGGAAAATATAGGGGATGCCAATGACGAATATCGAATATTGACGAATAACGAATATCGAATATCGACGAATATCGTACTAGTAAAATAGTCACTAGACTCTGGACTAACGCATTTACACTATTACATATTTCGATGAGTATACTTTCTATTTAAATGCCGCTTCCTGTGGAGTCCCATTAACAAGTTGGGAAAAAGGTGTTTCGCAACGTAGTAAGCTTTTTCTTTGTTCAATAAACGTAGTTTCTAAAATACAGACTTCTTTCTCGTATATTGTTCTCAGTTCTTAAACCAGTTCGGTCGTAGTTAAATACTATCTCATTAACTTCAGCTCAACTCGGATCAAAACTGAGAAGTCACACATATATAAAAAACCTAATGAATATTCTAAGTGTAAAAATTGTAGTTAAATACAGTATTGCCCATTTTTGGTTACGTTACAGTGCTCGAAAGTTCTTTAAGATCAAGTATTTTCTAGACTTATGTGTCAATTAACTAGTATTGTCATCGAAGGCTCTAGTTAAGTTCTTGTAAGTTCAAACGTGCTAGGTTCCGCGATGTTCGTGACACCACTGGTACTACAACGGATTTTATCAAAACTTGATGATAGAAATTCTAAACGTTGTCTCGTGGCCTTTAGAAATTATTGTTGGATTGTTTGTCTCTAAGGATAAACCCCAAACACGATGGCCTGAGGCCAGTTATGTACGGGTTTGTAAAAAAAAGGAATTAAAGACAAAAGGAATGAAACCCCTCTGGACTTGAAAACGTCAAGGTCAAAAGAAGCAGAAAACAGTTCGATGGATGAGAGCTCCGAGGTTCGAAAAAATAAACTCCGATCGTAGGAAAATCTCCTTATATGTAGAAATAAAACGGCACCAGACTGAAGTTACTTTAAGTATCAACTTGGAAAGATTCGCTCAGCTGAAAAAATCCCAGACACATAATCTACCAGAAAAACGTCTTCACTTTGTCCCCAAAATCAGAGACTTAAACTATCTAATCTCTACCATAACATAACCGAACGGTTAAGAAAGCAAGTAACACTTATGGGTGTAAAAAAATAACTATTGTCTCAGCAGCAAACCTAGTTTATTACGGTTCAACCATGGTCATTGTTAGCAGTAGCAGGCAAAAATTGGGTGTCTCAAGCAATTAAACACACATAAGGACATACAACTTGTTTTTTTAACTTGTTAACCTGCTGCTAGAGCTAAAAGTATTTAAGAAATAAAGTTCAAGAAAGATGCCAGGCTTCGCTTCTTCTCCATACAACAAATATACTAAAATCAGACGATGTTTTAATTTTCATAAAACCAAAGTTGAATTCAAAATTTTCATTAAAAATGTTTCAGTAGAAAAGTTGGTAATCACTTTATCATAGCGATTTTTTAAACGCGTGTGTCCATGGAGCCGTTGTAAAAGGCTTGGTTTCAATCTGTGGTATAGGCAATTATTAAGTGTTTTGCTCACTTTTGTTTTGACTTAGTTGATTGGGTTATTCTTAACTGTGGTACATATTACATTGTTTCGCTTCTGCTGAGTTTAAGTTTGCGACAAAGAAGACCTGAGGCTTCAGATCATATCGTTTTCTTGGTGGTGGTATAATATAAAAATAATGACTGAACCAGTCGCCTACCCTGGTGAAATTTGGATGCATCGAATTGTTGTGTATAGTTCAGAACAATATATTTATTAATTTACCTCACTTCTTATCCCTTCAAACAAGAAATGAAATAACCTGGTCACGTGATATACCCAAACGGTGTGACGTAAACAGTGAAACCCTTAATGGGATCCCAACCTGCTTTAAAGGGACTGGGGGGCAATGTGCAGTGAATTTGTTGCAAATGACGTGTCACTTATATTTACTGCTTACCTACCCACTGTTTCTGCTGCTAATTAAACAGCATTGGGTGCTGTAAAAGGTATTCGTCTAAAATAACGTTAAGGCCTCTTTCTAAATGCTGACAGTTTCTTACCTTTAATGGCTAAAATAACAAATAGGTTTATTTTATGAAATCAGAAGCAAAAAATCTTGCTTAGCAGTGGTCACATGTAACGCTCAAAGAGCAAAATCAAAGTGAACTCCGAAACATACCCGTTCGACAATACGTTTTAAGACAATACGTCAATGCTAAAAATCAACTTACCTGGTTAGCAAAAAAATTCTATATAAAAAAATATATTTGCATCCAACTGTGTGGAAACGGTGGCCACTGCTATCATTTCCACCTGTTCAACAGCCTGAGCCATCGATGCTACGTCCTTCGCTTGGTCATTTTGTTCCCATCTTTTGCCCTTGAATCTGCTTCCCCTCCCTCCCCCCAGTTTTCTATTGTGAGTCCCAATCAGACATATAAAGCTGAACCTTCCATAGAACTGTGCCTTCGATGTAAAAACTGACTGGAATCATCGTAGCTTAAGAGGAACCATTCGAACCATCGTGGCTTAAGAGGAACCATTACCACGCCCATGATCTATAGTTTCTCATAGGGGAGCCATGGCATAATGGTTAGTNAAAAAAGAAAAAAAGTGCCAATCCCCTTTCGAAAAAAAATCAAATTCTAATTTTTCAACAAAAAAATGTGCAATAAAGTAAAATAACTTACTAAAACACAGACACACAGACAGTAAGACGGGCAGCCACAGGCAGACAGTCAGACAACACAGAAATACACACACATATACATATATATACACTACATTTGAGTGTCTGCTACATTTATTTTTCATGGTAATATATATATATATATATATATATATATATATATATATATATATATATATATATGTACCATTCGCTGATGATCGAAATATCGTGAAACTATTAGTTTCAATCACAGTTCTTATTTTTCGTGTATTACCTTATGTATAAATTACCATGAAAAATAAATGTAGTAGGCCTATTGAATTTTGATTTACTGATTTATTCCACTTTTTCTTTTGTTATTTATCTGATGCTAATTTAGCTTATTGCCTTCAACTAATCATACAAGTAAAACACGAATCTGAACACGTTGCAGATCGTCATTCGGCTTTTTTTTTGAGATTACACTGAAACAGTTCTGAGTCGCAACCTTCTGCCAAGCCTGCTGAGAAAAATATCCTGGTGATGCCTATCGAACTAATTTTACTTCAAAACAAAGTACGCTAAGAAATTTGACGCCAGCTGGATTAGGAAATTAAAAATATGACATACTATGTTATAATATGTATATATTATATGTATATATATAAATATACACACACACAGATACCCAAATGCAAGCTTTTTGATCACCCAACGTAAAATAACATCGCAGCCTATGCCATTACATGATAATATAGCTGGGAGCAAAAGCCAATTTCCATGAAGATTTGGCCTGATCAGTTGATGCGAATTAAAAAATAGTTATATTGTAACCATATTGCCGATTCTTTAACCAATAATACGCATGTTACAAAGCTTGTACCAAGAAATCCCTCTCACATCACTGATATTTACCTCTTCTTTTCACGATACCTTTTACCAAATCCTGGCCATTCTTTCATTTCTGACTCAAGTAAAGGTGGGTTTATGCCAAGTATCACAAATGACATCTGACCTAAACCTTAGCTCTAATCCCAACCTAACCTCAAACCCAACCTAAACCGCACCTCGGACTTGAACCTAAACATGACCCCAACAGAACCCAAACCATTATCCTGAATTTAAGCCTCTTCTGTGTTTGTCATGTGTGGATTCAGTCATAATAGTAGGAATATTTTATTTCGAACCATCAAAGAAACTGAGGGCTTTTAAAGTCAAACTGTCTCGCTCCCTGACAAGAATGATATCAACGCAGCTTCTGGCCAAACTGACATGCAACATATGAACAGCTATTCAAAAGACGGCTTCCTTACTTTTAAGTCTTCAAGAATGAACTTGACATCATGCAGTCTGTTTGAAGTTGATACATTGAAACAAATAAACGATGCCTGTTTCATCAAAAGAAAATTTGGGGAAAAAATGATCTGACATTGCATGATCTCCGGGAGATATTGGAAGCTTTCAGACGAATGTGTGGTTTCATACAAAGTAATATCATTTGAATCTTCAAAAAATCCAAATCGATGAACAAACTTTTCCCCCCACAAACAAGATGACAAAACTTACCTGCAAAGATGACAATCCAAAGGTATTTTTTCACTTTATTGTCCATGATTTACAAGATCCTTATCCGCTCGGTCATGCAATTTCTGCCAACCTCAACGCGTCTTCTTACTTCCGCTTTTTAATTCTCTTTGGCAAAAACAGTTCCACAAAGTTATCTGTTTATTTTTCTCATTTTTCAAAATTGGCATGTCACATGAAATCGTTATTTCTAAATCCTAACCAATTCCATCCCACAATCAATGAACGCTGCTTTTGCAAAGGAATACTGCGGTATTGATAAGCGGAGGTAATTAATTGGCATTGCCAACATTATTTCATGGCTTCGTCTCAATTTTCTTGTTTGGTCCGTAGTGCATGTCAATGTCCGGTTCCGGACAGAATGACGGCATGTCTCAGAAAATAGCCTCTCTGATCAGTATGCAAATCTCTTGAATAACAATATAGTTATTAGTTAAGACCTTATTAATCACAATAACAAAAGCTTCAAGGGCAATGGATAAATTTGAAACCACCAATCCATTTGCCAATAAACCCCAGGACGCTATTGTAATCTGTATTGATCAACAGAGATTTAATAACAAGGTCGGCAAGGTACAAAGGGGGAGGTTTAAACCCTGAAACCAGAACCATGTGCAGGAGAGGGAAGAGGGCTTTTGTTGTTCAATTTTCGACCAGGTTACTCACCTCAGACGCCCACAATCTTTTCAAAATGAACTAGTTCATTCAATTTTAATTTTAT
This sequence comes from Morbakka virulenta, assembly GCA_003991215.1. Taxonomy (NCBI): domain Eukaryota; kingdom Metazoa; phylum Cnidaria; class Cubozoa; order Carybdeida; family Carukiidae; genus Morbakka; species Morbakka virulenta. The sequence goes on from RDPX01000365.1 coordinate 482,644, forward strand.
ACAATTTTCATCTTAACTGTTCCTGATGTCCTCTGATGGTTTTTTCTTGTCAGTTCATGTTGACTGGATGATGCACAGACACTTAATCTCGCCTTCAGGGTCATCTGATTGAACTCACTTGGCTCAGCTTGTCTTAGGTTTCAACGAAGTTGCATTCGATGATCATAAACCCCGAATTCATATTCCAATAGAAATGGCAAAATATGCATTTGCATATTCTTATAAAACAAGAAAAATATTCTCATACATAATATTGTAGTAAAAAGGAAATATTCTCATACATATTCATCAAGGGATGCAAAATTACACCTTCCAAGTAGTTACGTTTTAAGGAAGTAAGATGTATTTTATATTTAAATTTATTGGATCGATACAAAATAACTAACTACCAGTATGAAACTATCAGATTTGCTGCTGTTGTTGTTAGTGTTCGAATTTGATCGAATTTTGTATGTGGCTGGACACATAAAGGTACATGAGGTCTTTCTAACGCATTTGGTATCGCCTTATCTAGTAGCAAGTAAATTTAGAGTTGATAATGAATTAATTTTCTCAAAAGTGATATGATACAAAATATAAAATAAAATATAATATAAAATATTGTTATTTGGGTATTTTCCAAGTAATATATCTATGATTGCTTGAAATGTAAGATTCAGTTGGTTACAGTTAACGACAAGATACGATCGAATGCTATCAATGGTAAATGATTGTGTTCTCTGATAGTATCAACTTGTATTTAACATCGTCTCTAGTGATCATTGTGGTTATGTGACCAATCTTCTGCTAACCGGGGTTGCCCTTAAGTATTTGTCGCAGCTTTTCCTGAACTTCAGCTCCCTTCTCCCCGGGAATTGCTGACACTCCAAACGTCTACATAAATATTCAGCGAGTCAGCTAGAGCAACGTTAGATTCCTCTAACTGTTGAATGGACTTTGGCAACATCGTCAAGTTGGCTGCAATGAAAGCTAATTCCTGTTTTATAACTGGATTTCTGATGTGCCTCTTCGCTTTCAGTATTGAGCTACTCTCGTCTTCATCGAGTCTATCAATAATATTTGCTACATCATCTAAATGCTTTGCGTAGTATATTGAAGCAGAAATCCAACTTCCCCAAAGTGTTAAGACTGGTGCAGGTGGAGGAGGTAAGCTTGGATATACTTCTTTGAAAATTGTTCTCCGTGCTGCAACTTTTACAACTATCTTCTTAATCGATGAGATGAGTCCGTCGACCTCGGGATAAATAGTACGAACCTTCTCAGCCAGTCGATGCAACGCATGTGCAAGGCACGTCAAATTATATCATATTAGGGAAGAGAGTGGATAGTGTGCAGCCAGCTCTTTTCATATATGCAGCTGCATCGGTAAGAAAAAGTAAAACGCTTTCATATTTTACTCCATCTGGCCATAATATCTGAATAGAACTTAGCACCAGCTGAGAAACTGTAGAACTACTAGTTTTATCCAGCTGTTCACAATGAAGTAAGTAAGACTTTCCTGCACAGTCCGGTCTAAGTTCACCCAAAATGACATGTGTAATGGACCTTCCCGTGTCATCAGTTGCCTTATCTACTGAAATCCAGACTTTTGATCTATATAAAGCATGGCGGATGGTATGCACTTTGTGTCATATAAATTTGATATATAGTTCTTTCGAAAAGTTGACTCATCAGGGGTCTTCATTGCAGTGAATTCCTCCAAGAAAGATAAAAATGTCTCACTTTTTAACTTATTGTATGGAATGTCAGCTGCTACCATTGCTCTAAACAGTTTCTCGTTGTAGTCTTCTGATCTAGGCTTTTTGATTCTTGGCTGTATGTTGGAAACTAGCTGTTGCAATTGGGTATGTGTGTGACGGTAGATACTGTGTACTTTTTAGTCGAGCGATGTTGAGTAACTTGACTCTTTTTGTCACACTTAAAAGGCTCATTGCAAATACAGCAGTGAAGAACCTTATCGTCTGTAATGAACTCCCCTTCGAACTCCTTTACCATCCGATTTAAAAGAGAAAACTGTGATTTATTAGGTGGCATTATGCGAGCACACGTTCAATAATTGAGAAAAATGTTGTGAGCCTAGACTACAATTGACTTCGTCAAATGAATAGTAAAATTACGTACTATAGTCTCCCCTTTCATTTTGGCTCATTAGCCTCGAATAAGATATCAGTGATGGTTTCAAGTTACCGTTTGTGGAGAGGAATCATTCAATGCGAATTTAAAATGTTGGTGTTGGCCATGCTAAACAGCGAACGACTCCTCGTCTTCCATAGTGATTCCATTCCGATGATAGTTTATTCTACACATTGTTCATGTCTGAGAAAGGGGAGCGTTGAACAGACTGTATTGGCCTTTTACATATCGGTGTATCATTTTCAAACGTGTGTTACTGCACTTGTAAGCTATTACCACACATGCCTTGCGAGTAAATATTGAACATTATTAGATGTAATTACATTTTGGTTCAAAAGTAATGCTGGTTTTCCAGATCCTTCACATTTATGGCACATTGGTTGAAACTGTGTGGGTTGTAGCTCAATAGTTAGCTTGTGAGTGTTATTGTTCCACTCAGATGTGAGTGTTACCACTTGCGAGTATTCTACAGGGTCTCACAATATGCTTCGCGATAAACAGTGAACGAATTCAATGAAGTACACTTCTACTTGTACGCTGTGGATCAGCTCCAAGAATGTTAATTCTAAACTCTCGTTTAGCAGAAATATATGAATATTCTTAAAAAACTAAACAACTGCAAATAATATTCACGAATATTCTTGTAAACTAAAAATATGCACATGATTATTCTCGAATATTCAAATCAGAAGAACTGATAAATATTCACGTGAATATTCTAGTCCATAACAATATTCAAATCCGGGGTCTAATCATAAGTTTCAAGTTGTATCCAACTCCAATGATCCCACCCAAACCACCAAGCTATCGTGAAACTTTTTATGAAGCAGCAATTGGTCATCAATACAGTGTCTGCATTTTGTCAACAAAATAGCTACGCATAGCAGCCGCATACCTGGAAATTCGTAATTCATTGGGGAAACGCAAGTTTCCTTAGGGGAGGAAGAGATAGTAACAAGGGGTAAGGTTAAAACATTCTATAAAGAATTTATGTAAAGATATACAGACATGTAACTTTAAATATTACATTTAAATAATAAATTAAAAGATATAGAGATTTGAAGGCATCGGAAATAACAATCGTGCTCATACTGTCCCATTTTCTGGATTTGCATCACAGATGGTGTTAAGGTTATGATGTATGACAGAAAGAATAAAATCGCCGATCATTTTCACCAATGCTGAAAGCGGAAAATACTGGTATAAGTGGTAGTGTCAATTAAAAAATAAAATCCTGGCTTATCTGCACATTACTGTAAATACAATTACAGTGGAGTTCACGTACTCATATAGCGAACTCTGATACGACAATTTTTTATTACAAGGAACATACTTTTTCCCCTGCATACTCTTCTTTGTCTCTGTTCCGTCTAACGAAGTTTGAAAGGAACAAAAAGAAGAAGCAACATCAGAAAAAGTTCTCTTGAAATTCGATTTATCAGAGTGCCTACTTTTTATTGACATTTTAGGTAAGGCTTAATTTGTCGTGTTTGTAAACCTTAGATGGAGCGCCCCGACCCCCGACTCCGATTACCATTCGGGGCCCCGTTAAAAGTCGGGGGTGGGGTCGAGTTCCCCGATATATTAATCCGGGGATCCCTGATCCCCGAAGAAAGCCGGCAAAAAACACAGACATGTTTGTTTTACAGGTTTGTCAAGTAATTAATCAGATTAATAAATTTACGCCAAGGTGACACTTTCTCAATTTTGTCACTTCACTTCATTCATTAATGATTGAAAGAAACTGATCATTGTTTGGAGGTGTTAAGTCAATTTTGACGCAATCACGTTTATGTAGCAGCCGAAAAACCTGAAATATACAAATTAGTTAAAAATGATTCAGGGAAAAGTGTTACCTAGAATTCATTTCCATTCACACACGACGATAGTGATAACAAAGTTGAGAATTTCGCAGCGTGTTCGATTTGTAAATCTGTGTTAATTTATCGCCCTATGCACGTAACAAAAGCCCTTCTGGAACACCACGTGAAATGTGCCAATGTAGATCAAGGTTTGTTAAATGCTATGATTAATTCATTGAGCCCATTCTTGAAAGCCACCGAAATATTATCAAAGAACAGTGAACCAACTATTCATTTGGTTCATCCTACTTATGCGTGGATACGGCGCCAATCAGAACTACAAATTGAGCGAAAAAAAATTGTGTTTCTTCTTTTAGAAAATCTCTATTGGAAGGATTAAATTTGAAATGTGAAGCCAAATTAGTGTGGTGGCATTTGCTGGGACCATTCTGGACCCGCCATGACGAAATAAAAAAATGCTTCTGAGGGTATTTCCAAACAGCTAAAACCTTGAAATAATTGTGAATAAACTGAATTTAAATAATGCTCAAAAGGGAAGTGACAATACACTCGATAAGAAAGGAAGATCACCGTCACGAAAACGCAGAAACATTGGACGATTCTGTGATGAGTGTAGTGAGGACGAAGAGTCACAAACTGATGATAATAAGGGAAAAAACAAATTATGTTGTTGACGAATATTTTAATACTGATATGAAAGGTCGAGAGGTTGAAATTCTATCGTGGTGGAAGTCGGAGGGTGCAGCTTAATACCTTGAACTAGCATTGATTGCATGAACTGTTCTTGCCATTCCAGCAACTAGCACGTCATCTGAACGTGCTTTTTCTTCTGCTGGATTGACTTTAACATCCAGAAGATCGAATCTACATCCTGATCATGTAAATAAACTTTTAGTAATTAGGGACTATTTCTAAATTTATTTATGTAGTTTCAAATTTCATTGATTCATTTTTTAGTTTTTATCTAATTTTGTTTTATTTGCTGCTATACAATGTAATATTATTTTGATATTATCATAGAAATTTGCATTGTATAAATATTGTACAATAAATGTCATTAACTAAAGTATGTATAGATTTTTTTTGATTGAGTTAAGACTTTAGATTGTTGTTTTCCACATATAGTTTTTGGAAAAAATCGGGGATCATGGCTCCCGAATGGTCATCGGGACGGAGACGGGGCCGATTAAAATTGTTCGGTGCGGGTATGGGGGCTTTCATTGTATCCCCCTCACATCTCTACTTATTTGTCATGGTTGACCTCAATGCAAAGGCAGGAACTGGCAAAGCAAGTAGGGAATCCACGACTACAAGAATTTTAGATTTAGATTTATCCAGGTTTAGGATTAATATACAAAGTGCAAAGTTTTCAAAATTCAAGGCAATTGTGAACATTTACGACCTGGAAAACTCGCCAGTAAAAGGGTCAAAGCCAATCAAACCTGTATTCTTAGATAGTCTCAAATACCTAGGGACTTTACTGAAATATTCCGGAAGCCAGAAGCGTGATTTTTAAGCTTTTTTCCAGTTATTTAATCATTGAGTAAACACGTATGCTATCGATTTGAAATTCATTGGACTTTTGTCGATTATGGAGCATTGACTTTTGGGAGAAAAATCATGGAATTACATTGAATTTATTCATGAAGACGGTAAAGGGAACTCACGTTTCTTTTCTAAGACTCTGCTGATGTTTCTATCGGGTACATTTTAAGTAATGTAAGAGTAGCTACAGCCAGTTGTGATTTTCACACAAGCCTTGGACGGTCACACGGTTTGGTTGGGTCACGCTTTCCTCAAAAAATATAGTATGCTGCTTGTTTCCCACACCATTGACATTTTGGAAGCGTGAATAAGGTTACAACTCCTGATTTTCCCGCGGTGTAAAGCAAAGTGCTGTAGTTATTGGTTTCAACTAGCTTGAAGAGTAGGGCAAGCTACAGTTTTTATCGAGTTGAAATAAACTTAAACAAGGCGTTTATTTAAGTTCATGCATGACTGTGGACAATAGCTTATCATTTATGCTGACTTGAATTCTACTTGTTCCGTCTTGAAATTGCATTTTTAGATTTTTCCTTTCTTTTGGCAATATGCGAAGATCTCTTCTCAGCCTTTTGGCTAAGATCAAGTGTAGAGCTCTGGTCTCCCCTTGCTCGGGTCTTCGGCTGTAGGGCACAACCATGCAGGACAGAAGTCTCGAGATGCTTGAGCCTTGGCTGATGACCAACCCAAGTGTAAGAAGCCTTCCCACGGAGGGTCCTGGATGGGCGATCCGTATGTCTTTCATTTTGTGGTGTCTTACGTGATTTCTGTCCCACTTTTTCTTGATCTGTTGCTTCCCATCGGGTATTTCATTGATGGATATCTGTGAAAGACAAAAATGTGCTCACCGTTTACCAGGGGTTCCATCAAGGAAAGACCCAGCATGCGAAAATTAAAAGGTGGGTTACAAAACGAGAAAAGAAGTTGAAAGAAAGTAAAAAAACCCACGAAAATTAGCCAAAGCAAGTCAGCTTTTTCAAAAGGAAAATCGTATCAGCAGAAAAAGATGAAAAAGAGAGTTGTCAAGAGCCTCAGCTAAAGCCACCGAAAGGGAAAGATATCGCTGCTGAAGCAAAACACGCAGTCAGACACAATGATTAATTGCTTTTGGAAACGCTAACTCCAGACGACAATTGATACTGAATTTGGAAGGATCACGATGACTGCAAACACTGGTATCACACTGGTATTCTTTATTATCAACAACAAAGGCAAGGCAACGAAGACAAGGCCAAAGGTCTTATCTGTGAGAAAACGGTTTACAAAGAGATGATACTTTTGATGGCCAAGAAAGGAGAGCGGTCAGTGTTGGAGGCCATTTACTTAAGTGTGTTGGTTAACTCAACACCAGACATATCTCATGTAGATCAGCTTACCATAATAAGGAAATACGTATCACCAGATGTTGTCCAACCTCTTAAGCAGTTTCTCGCTTTCCTCGATTCCTTTTACCACTCAGGTGAAAACCAGGCAAACATGTGTCTAAAATTTCTTGTTTAATGTGAGGCAGATTGTGGCAAATGCAGGCCACAATCGTATGATAATGCTGCAAACATTAAAAAAAATTATTAACGAAGGCAATGATGAATTGACGGGAAAAAAGACATGCTTATTGTGTCCTATGTACAAAGCATTTATTAAATCTCGTCTGCCATGTTGCAGAAGACTGTTGTTTGGATACAATAAATTTTTTCGCACTTATATATACATATTTCTCAGCTTCATCTAATAGGTAAGAGGTATGCTTTCTCCTTTACCTAAAGGTAATGCAGTGCCTGAATTCCTGAATAAGACCAAGTGGATCCAAAAGCAAAGGAGTTTTGTCTTCAGAACTATGAATATATTTTGAAACCTCTGGAAAAAAAATCCGCTCCAAGGGGAAAAGAGAGGCGTCGAGTGAGGCAACAGACTCGTAACATTTCAGAAAAATGGAAAAATTGCAGCTTGTAATTATGATTATTTTTTTTTGAAACAGGGTATTGGGTAAGCTCTATTTGATAAGAAGACCCCTTTTGCGCCCGGAAATAATAGTTACTGTCTGCAGAAAATTTTCATTCCTTTCTTTCAGATTCCATGCTGTTGAAAAGGAAGCAAAAACGCTCTGCGGGATTTAGATTTTTTATTTTTTTAGTTAACGTCATTTTCCTTCAATAAGTGGGTCTCAGACGGTGCCCTTCACAGGGACTTGGATTTGGCAGTGAGGAATTTCTTGGCCGGATGTCCTTCCTGATCCCAACCAATGGCTTTTCCTTTTGAGAATTTCCAAAGTCGCCCGCTCGGGGAATCGAACCCGAAATTCTTGGTTACGGTGCAGTTGCACCAACCATTAAGCCACGGCTTCTCGGATTTAGTTTTAATGAGAGCCGAAAAAGAATGTGCGAACGCAGACCCGACGTCATTAAGGCTTCTGACCCTAAACTTTTGGAAGGAAAAAAATTTCGAGTAAACCAGTTTCTTTCCTAAATTGATTGATGCACTGCTAATAAGGCAACTAAAAAAGAGCTGCAACGTACAGTTATTTCGTTAATGACTTTTCATTTTCTACCAAACTGGAAACACCCGAAGATATCATACATAAGGAGGAGCAAGAAATATTAACGTTTTATGCAAATGACACCTCTTATTTTCTCACAAAATAATTATGCCATTTTCACAGCTATGTGAAAAGCTTGCTGGAACAAAGAAAATGATATTAAGTCAGCAACGTTAAGACTTAATACCACATCTTTACACATGACAAAATTCAGCTTGCATTTCCAAATGTAGAGCTTGTCCCTTGTTTTTCTGTCTAACGTGTACAAAAGCTCAGAATAGCGAGCTTTTAGTGATTTTAAAGAATCAAGAAGGAAGGTCGCTCTGAAATGAGACAAGGGAGGTTAACTTCGCTTTTAATCTTGTGCAGGGAAAATTATAGAGGGCAGCTTATTCTTTGATGACATTAAAAACAATTCTGCATCTATCAAACAAAGGAAAAAATTTTATGTATATATCTATATATGTAATTTAATATATTTATAAATTATATATCATAATTTATTATATTTATAAATTATGTATTATAATTTATTATATTTATAAATTATGTATTATAATTTATTATATTTATAAATTATGTATTACAATTTATTATATTTATAAATTATGTATTTTAATTTATTATATTTATAAATTATGAATTATAATTTATTATATTTGTAAATTATGTATTATAATTTATTATATTTGTAAATTATGGAAGGAAGCCGGAAAACACGTTTGCAGGAGAGAAAAAAAGGAAGGGGGAATCCCCTGCACGAGTTATCATTTTCAAAAGACTACATAAAAATTATAATTTTTTAAATTTTACGTTGCAACAGCTCGAGAGTGTTCCTTAGGGCTTTAGGTCTTTCCAATAATCAAGAATGATCCCTGTCTCGTGTTCCATCATGACTGGGATAAGGGGTACGAGTGCTACACTTGATCACTTCGAATTTAACATGTGAACTCAGTAGAAAATGTAAGCCATTTTGCTTCGTTTTATTTGAAATAAAATCCAGAAAAATGCCTTGATTGGCAATCTAGTTGGAGCGGGAGTATTTATTTGTAAAACGCATAACCTGAAGGGGTACAATATCAGGAGCATGAGAGGAGAGGAGTGAGCACATAATATTTAATGATGGATGGGTAAAAATCCCACATTTAATGCCAAGCAACAATCTACGAAATGCGTACGTAGGCACATGTACTGTAATAGTTGACCAAAATACTGAAATATCACTTTAGCTTTGCAAGTTACTCTCTGCAGTAAATTGAGAAAGGCACATCGGTCAAGTGGTTGTTGTGCTTTGTACAACACCTGATGATTGCATCACTTCCAACTCATGGTCGTATACTTGTCAATACTTCAAAAGATATCTTCGCAATAGTACTAATTCTGTTATTGCAGCGATAAATTCAAACTCGGTAGTTCGTATTGCTTTGTTTGGTGGGAAAAAAACCAATACATTAACAATAAACAGGTCCCCAATAACCATGTTGTCACGCAAACCAAAGTGCAAGTAAATAACTAAGTTTTGATATAATTTATTTCTCCAATTTATTTATCCTCCTTTTAGAACATTTTGGATCATTCTTTTCATGGTATTTTTAGTACTAGTAATCAAGTAGTATGTAATCAAGAATCATGGTTTAAAAACTGAAAAATGTTTCCCTGCTAGCAAGTTGTAGCCATTTTGTTGTTCAGTATGAAAAGATTAGAAAGTAAGTGGCATCGGAGAAGAAACGCAGTTTTATATTCCCTTCCATGCCCGATCATACGAACAAGCTGAAATAAATTTAATTTGAAGTTGATTGGCCGAGTCAAAACTTCAAATGCACGATCAAACGAACAAATTGAAATGTCGTGAATGTCGATGTTCAGATATTCAAGGTTCGCATAATTCAGATTCGAATAACCAGGGTGTTACCACCGCCTACCAAAAGGGTTTAATATTTATGCTACCTGACTTGATTTTACTTTTAACTTAGCTATGTGATACTTCTCTTGTCAATTCTCCAGGTTTTTAAGTGAGTTATTTGCCAGCCAGATTTGTTGGTACATATATACCTCAGAGTTCCTTAATATTTCAGTTAAGTCAAGGTTTAGTTTCAATCGAGTGGTATGGTTTTGCTTTGGTAAAAGTCATTGGGGCTCAAGATGTACATATTGACACGTTTTCAAACATTATTCTTGTTATTCAATTTCGTATGCACTTATTGTTATATTTGATATGTTTTCACTTTGAATCTCTTATTTCGATCGACTTTGTGTTCAACTACTGTATATTCACGTAGGTATTAACTATGTAATCTGTACTTGTTTGCAGTTTGTAGAATCCAATCGGAGTTACGACGCATCAGCCAATTTGCAAGGTCAATATAGACCAATAGGTTGTTGCATTTAACCATGTATATATTTAGCTTTTTGTATGTAATCCTTAATCCCAGAGGTTAAATTTTTGAGCGCTTAGAAAAGTACTAGTTTTCCATGTAAGAAGTGTGGTTCTTGTACAAGGTTCGGATAACCAAGATTCGGATAACCAAGGTACCATTAACCGAGAATCTTCCGTATTGGAATAGCAATAGTCTGAAAAAAAGGGCTGGGTTTGTTACATTTTACTGCGTTTACGTTTTTGGTACACTTTACCAAATTGTAAATCTTCTTCTTCTTCTTCTTCGGTATTCATCCGACGTTTGTCAGGTTGACCGTTCGACACCTTTTTCTCCACTTGCCTCGGTCTACCCAATCTTCTCTCTCTCCCACTTCTTTAATGTTTCGTTCTATGACGTCCCTCAGTCTAAGCTTTTGTCTCCTTCTACTCCTCAATTCCTGTCACTGGTGCCTGTCGTACTGCCTTCTGAATATTGTCATTTTCTCTCCTCATTACATGCCCATGCCATCTTAACCTTGCTTCTCATGCTTTCTCTGTAACTTTCTTTACCTTTATAAAACTTCTTGTGTCATCGTTTATCCTGTGCTCGTGCAAGGATATTCCGGCTAGCCACCTTAGCATTCTCATCTCCGTCGCTTCTAACATTCTCTCCTCTGCCCTTTTTAAAGGTACGACTTTTAGACCATATAGTAATACTGGTTGTAGCACTGGTGAATAGATCTTTGTCTTGAGTATTATTAACATTCTCGTGTCGCATACTATGCCACTCACTTCTCGCCACTTCGCCCAAGCTCTTCTAACTTTTGTCTTAACTTCTTCTTGACAATCCCCTTGTCGTTGAATGGTTGTTTGCTTAATTTGCTTAATCACTTCCCCATGCCTATCTCTAATGTTAATAATTATTTGCTCACTCTTTGAAGATTCCATTGTTTCTGTCTTCTTGCTATTTATTTTTCAACCTCTCGATTCCATCGCTTCCTGCCACCTATGAAGCTTTGATTCCAACTCTTCTCTGTTATCTGCTGTTATGGCCAGATCGTCTGCATACAACAGCTCCTCTGGTAGTTCTCTACTTGTACCCTTCGTTATGGTGTCGACTACCAGAGCAAACAGGAAGGGGCTAAGTGAAGAACCCTGATGTAGTCCGACTCTGATCTCGAAGTTTTCCGATTCTCCGGCTGCGCAAATTACTTTGGTCTGGCTGTTGCTCTAGAGGCTGGCTACTACTTTTACCATTTTTTCCGTCATCCCCCTTTTTCTCAAGCACCAAAGTACTACATCACATGGGAGGCGGTCATATGCTTTTTCCACACCAACGAATGCCATATACAGCAGTTCGTTACCTTCAAGGCATTTTTCTTGCCTCAGTCGGATTATGAACATTGGGTCGATGGTTCCTTTTCCAGGCATAAATGCGAATTGCATATCATCAATTTCTATTTGCTTTCTAAGCCTCTTGTCGATTATCCCTTCATAGACTTTCATCACATGTTCTAGCAATTTAATTCCCTTATAATTTTCACACCCTGCAGCACTGCCTTTATTTTTTAAAACGGGAATCAAAGAACTGAGTTCCCAATCTTTCGGTATTTCCTCTGCCTCTCATATTTTGTTGAAAAGTTCGAATAACCAGTTAATTCCATCGTCACCCAGTGCCATTACGCTCTCTATCTGCGATCCAGTTGGTCCCGGCGCTTTCCCTTTTTAAGACACTTCATGGCTGCTACCCCTTCTTCTTTTCGGATGTTTATCTACTGGCCCTCTGTTATTTCAATACTTGGTAAGACTCCTCTCTCGTTTTCTGTGTTTAGAAGCTCCTGAAAGTAGGATTTCCATCTTCTGCATATTTCCACTTCTTATGTCAATGTCTTTCCTCTCGCATTCTTTATTGCAACTGTTTCAGTAAGATCCCTCTTTGTTGGGTCCCGTCCCTTTGCTACCTTTTTTTTTCTTCTCTCCTTCTTTGATTTCCAGCTGATGGCAAAGTTGCTGTGGGGCTTGTGCTTTCGCTTTTGCGACTGCACACTCAGGAATGTTTCTCTGCACTTTATAGCTCGAAAGTGATTCTGGGTCTTATTTCTTTGCCATCGCTTGAAAACGTCTTTCTTTTTCTGATTTGCCTCCCTTCATCTCTATTTACATGTATAACATTATATTTTTCTTCAGCACTGCATATTATGCCTACTCCATTTCTTTTCTTCTCTGTTCCGTAATATATTAACCTGTAGCCAATCCCAATCTCTTTTGCTCAATCACCCTTCCATTTTTTCTCTTGGACACAAAGGATATCTGTCTTTCTCCGATTCATTGCCTCAGCTATCTCTTTGCCTTTACCCGTCATAATCCCTACATTCCAGCTTCCTATTCTAAACTTGTCAATAGCCCCTCTCTTCTTTAGCCGCAGTCCGGGTTGTTGCGGTACCCCTTGCACATTTCTCACAACATACTGGTCTCCATGCTGTGTGTTGCTTATGGGGTACGCCCTAGCCATGTTTAAATTCGAGGTGTTAAGACTCATAATTCATAAGTGCCTTGTTTTTATAGTCCGACTGGCAAGGTCTGACGACAACAAACCTTTAGGATGGTTTGCTTCCAGCAGTCCAAAACCATTCCCGAGTTGCACTCTTGTACTAGCTTTGATGGGGGATCCGATGGTCCTGCTAATCCATCTTCACCTTTTACCCGCGGCAGGGGAATTTGGAATCAGAGTTACCTTCTCATTATCATTCTCATTATCATTCAATAAAACGAATGATAATTTATTTGTCCTGCTGGCAAACAAAGCGAGGGAGCAGGCCTATATTCTGGCGCAGTTTTCCCGCCAAAATCTCTGTTCCATCCTGTACCAGATGGTAAGTGTTCATTCAGACAATTTTTTTGGCACACGGCATGGTTTTTAGAGCTATCGTAACAAAACTTGCTATGGATATGTATTGGCAAAAGTGTGTGCAATTTTTATTAATTAGATGCCTGGGCATCTCAGTTAACTAATGGGTAACTAAGAAATTACATGTTGGTTATGATACAANCAGGTCCCCAATAACCATGTTGTCACGCAAACCAAAGTGCAAGTAAATAAGTAAGTTTTGATATAATTTATTTCTCCAATTTATTTATCCTCCTTTCAGAACATTTTGGATCATTCTTTTCATGGTATTTTTAGTACTAGTAATCAAGTAGTATGTAATCAAGAATCATGGTTTAAAAACTGAAAAATGTTTCCCTGCTAGCAAGTTGTAGCCATTTTGTTGTTCAGTATGAAAAGATTAGAAAGTAAGTGGCATCGGAGAAGAAAGGCAGTTTTATATTGCCTTCCATGCCTGGTCATACGAATTGAATATCATCAATTTCTATTTGCTTTCTAAGCCTCTTGTCGATTATCCCTTCATAGACTTTCATCACATGTTCTAACAATTTAATTCCCCTATAATATTCACACTCTGCAGCACTGTTTTTATTTTTAAAAATGGTAATCAAAGAACTGAATTCCCAATCTTTCAGTATTTCCTCTGCCTCCCATATTTTGTTGAAAAGTTCCAATAACCAATTTATTCCCTCGTCACCCAGTGCCATTACGCTCTCTATCTGCAATCCAGTTGGTCCCGGCGCTTTCCCCTTTTTAAGACACTTCATGGCGGCTACCCCTTCTTCTTTTCGGATGTTTATCTACGGGCCCTCTGCTATTTCAATACTTGGAAAGAGTCCTCTCTCGTTTCCTGTGTTTAGAAGCTCCTGAAAGTAGGATTTCCATCTTCTGCATATTTCCACTTCTTATGTCAATGTCTTTCCTCTCGCATTCTTTATTACAACTGTTTCAGTAAGATCCCTCTTTGCTGGGTCCCGTCCCTTTGCTACCTTTTTTTCTTCTCTCCTTCTTTGGTTTCCAGCTCATGGCAGTTGCTGTGGCGCTTGTGCTTTCGCTTTTGCGACTGCACACTCGGCAATGTTTCTCTGCACTTGATAGCTCGAAAGTCATTCTGGGTCTTTATTTCTTTGCCATCGCTTGAAAACGTCTTTCTTTTTGTGATTTGCCTCCCTTAATCTTTATGTGGGGGCTTCCGTCTTTCTTGATCCCACGGGCCCTTTTTGTTTCTTCAATAACTACTTCTTTCCTTTGGTTCCACGCCTGGTATATGGACTCGGCGGGTGCTATTTCTTCTTCTTTGCATTACTCTATTCTTGAAGTTGGTTGTGACATCTTCATCCATAAGTTTCCACACCTGTATTTTGGATTTTCTTCTGAGGGTATTTCGCTTCTTTCTTTCAGTTCTCAAATCAGCAACCAATAGTCTGTGCTGTGTTACTGCAGGCTCACCAGGTATCACTTTTCAGTTCAAGACTTCAAATCTGTTTCTTCCCCGAACAAGTATGTAATCGATCTGACTACTACTGTTGCCACTCTTGAAAGTAATTAGATGCTCTTCTCTCACAATTCTATTGTTTTCCTGTAAGGCTTGCACTACTGTTTCTAGCTCCCTATTGAAATTATCGTTTTCTTCCTCAGTACATCCTATCTGGGGGAGGGCATATGCTGATATTATCTTTATACTTCCTTCTCCAGCTGCTAACTTTATCATTATACACCTATAACTGCTCCTTTGTACATATATAACATTACATTTGTCTTCAGCACTGCATATTATGCCTACTCCATTTCTTTTCTTCTCTGTTCCGTAATATATTAACCTGTAGCCAATACCAATCTATTTTGCTCGATCACCCTTCCATTTTGTCTCTTAGTCACAAAGGATATCTGTCTTTCCCCGATTCATTGCATCAGCTATCTCTTTGCCTTTACCCGTCATAGTCCCTACATTCCAGCTTCCTATTCTAAACTTGTCAATAGCCCCTCTCTTCTTTAGCCGCAGTCCGGGTTGTTGCGGTACCTCTTGCACATTTCTCACAGCATACTGGGGTCCATGCTGCCTGTCACTTATGGGGTACCCCCTAGCCATGTTCAAATTCGAGGTGTTGAGATTCATAATTCATAAGTGCCTTGTTTTTATAGTCCGACTGGCAAGGTCTGACGAAAACAAACATTTAGGATGGTTTGCCTCCAGCAGTCCAAAACCATTCCCGAGTTGCACTCTTGTACTAGCTTTGATAGGGATCCGATGGTCCTGCTAATCCATCTTCACCTTTTACCCGCGACAGGGTTTTTTGGAAACAGTGTTATCTTCTCCTAGATGATCTGCCTTTACAAGGCTAAAGACCCCTATCTGCCCTTGAGCAACTGGCTTTGAGGCGCCACTGGATCACCTTTGCCCCTATCCCCTGTTAGTGTAAACAGTCTTGCGGTTAGGAACGCCAGGGGCTGGATTTTGGTTACCAGAGGCTTTATTTTACGCATGCCATGAAAGTATTTTATAAGGATAAGAGAGCTCGTCCTCTACCCCACTTTCGGCTATGGTAACTTACCTACCAAATTGTAAATGGCCATTTAAAATTTGAATTTTTAAAAGAAATATTCAGATAAAATTCTTTGTAGATTCCATGAAAACATTTTTTTTATATATACTTTTAATTATTCGCTGGCTCCCTGCTTGCCTTTAGATCTCCCATGACGTATTTAGTTTTTTTGAATATCAGCCCACTTATTGATTCACCAGGAAGAATTTAGGATAAACAATCAAATCAAATAAACTTTCCAGAATAAATATATGCGATCTGAAACCACATAACATAACCATCAGTGTCCTGGTTCTTTTTACCTACTCAATAAAACGAATGATAATTTATTTGTCCTGCTGGCAAACAAGCGAGGGAGCAGGCCTATATTCTGGTGCAGTTTTCCCGCCAATATCTCAATTCTGTCCTGTGCCAGGTGGTGAGTGTTTATTCAGACAAATTTTTTGGCACACGGCATGGTTTTTAGAGATATCGTAACAAAACTTGCTATGGATATGTATTGGCAAAATGTGAAATTTTAAAAATTATATGCCTGGGCATCTCAATTAACTAATGAGTAATTAAAAAAANTCTGAAACCACATAACATAACCATCAGTGTCCTGGTTCTTTTTACCTACTCAATAAAACGAATGATAATTTATTTGTCCTGCTGGCAAACAAGCGAGGGAGCAGGCCTATATTCTGGTGCAGTTTTCCCGCCAATATCTCAATTCTGTCCTGTGCCAGGTGGTGAGTGTTTATTCAGACAAATTTTTTGGCACACGGCATGGTTTTTAGAGATATCGTAACAAAACTTGCTATGGATATGTATTGGCAAAATGTGAAATTTTAAAAATTATATGCCTGGGCATCTCAATTAACTAATGAGTAATTAAAAAAATTCATGTTGGTTATGAAACAAAACTTTGTTATTTGAGTAATAATCTCCCTTATTTAAAGTGTGTCAGGGTGGCGGAGCGGTCCAAGGCGCGGTACTCAAGGGTTAGACATTCCTCTAGTAAGAGATTTCTGGTCCACAAATGTCAGCGTGGGTTTGAACCAGACTTCTGACAATATTTTTATATATATAAAGTTTATTTTCTTGACCGAACTTTACATTTACAATCAGCTGGGCCTAATGTTTTTACTACTAATCGTACAAAACGGAATTAGAAGTTAATTATTTGTTACAACTTTTACCCTACTCAACTCAGTGTTTCACATGAAACTCCAGTAAAGACAGCACAAATATCACATTTCTAACATCAATCTGTTGACGTTTTAAACAAAGAAGCAGTGAAAATGTGGGAGGAGGGTCAGATGTGAAGTGGGGGGTTTACACCACTTGCTGGTTGAGAATAGTATCACAATTCCAAGAGAGTGCTATTGAAAATTTAGAAAAATATAATAGTGGTTGAATTGTGGGAGAAAGTGGGTCAAATACTGCCATACGAAGTTTTAGCTTGAACTCAATTTTGATAACCAGTCTGGCCACATTCATAAATGAGCTGAGCGCCCACCTCATCATGGGTAGCTGTAAGTAATATATCAGTCCCAGTAGCAGGCCCTGCGAGTCAACCAGCTTGACAACTACTCTCCTGCTTACACCTGATAAACACTAAGGGAAAAGAATTAGTAGGAGGGTCGTGCATTCCTTGTATAGTAATAAAATTATTTTGTCAGCATAAGGAGAAACGTTAGTTGCATCTCGTGTGATTCATTTCTCTCAACGTCTTCATCCCCGTGCAGTTGTTGTGAATCGTTTTAATAAATCTTTCCATGATCATAGGTTTTTACCTCGGACTACAAATTATGGAACTCTGAGCTCTAACTCGTTTCCTACATCACATGACTTGAATGATTTTAAGTCAAAGGTTAACTCATATCTCATGGCTTAACCTTCGTTTTATCTTTTTTGTTTCTTTTTTTCCCCAAATTATTTCTTTACAGTTCCATTTACTTTGTGGTGTTATGCCTTGTTTGATTCTTAACTATTAAAAAAGAGCTCTCCGATGCAAGCTTTATGTTCTCCTTTGTACTTGATGCTCTTGGTGCCATTCTCCTGAAACGGTATGCCACTAAAATCACCAAAGCCAGCTGAGCAAGATAATGTGAAAAGAAAAGTTAAAAAATATTACCTAACAAGTGGAAATGCCGTGTTTGTTCTCTGGTGTTACAAATATAGGAAGATGATTAATATTTTTTCTTCTTTTCCGATTGATTAAAATCCTTGCTACGTATCTTAAACGTATCTTA
Source organism: Morbakka virulenta (assembly GCA_003991215.1). NCBI lineage: Eukaryota > Metazoa > Cnidaria > Cubozoa > Carybdeida > Carukiidae > Morbakka > Morbakka virulenta. Next base: position 500,698 of record RDPX01000365.1, read on the forward strand.
AAGACCAAACCAACATTTTCAACTACGAATCCTATTCCAAACCAAAACAAAGGTTTTATAGATAGCGTAGATGGAACTACTAGCCTTTTCGGGGAATATTAGAAATATGCCTTCGATTGTAGATGATCTTCGTCGTTATATAGTATTCACTTAGATCATTTTTCAGCATTTATTACCTTTGATACATTTGAAGTATATACTCCACACCAAGACCTTTTCCTACCCCCAACTGTTAAGTCCACGACGCATTTTTCCCAGTGATGACGGTTTCCACCAGTATGTTAAACAATCACCTTTGTGATTTCGGTAAACGAGACTACGATATTCCCTCCAAAGCTAATGCTAGATTTCAAACTTTCACCTGGGATGATACGTTGAATAACAGAAGCATTCAACCCCCCAACCCCGACAAAAAATTTGTGAAACTGTTTTTCACAAACCCTGTTCTGCACAAGGGACTGACAAAACACTACGAGGAGCGTATCTGAGTTTAAATGGCCATCACAGTAACAAAACAGTTACACATATCTAGTTCATGTAAATTGATTTTCCGGTCGTAAGGGGCCAGTGAGACTTTTGCAAGCTTAGTCTTGTGTCGATGGATGTATTTAAGTGCCCCAAGGAATTTTACGAACCAAATAGATCATGTCATTCGTACTCATTAGTAAGATAGGATTTTTTGTTGTTGTAATAGTACAACATACTTCCACAATGGCACATGAAATTGGTAGGAGGTGGTGAATTTGCAAGTTGCCTTACAAGAGATCAAGATGCTCTTCCCCAAGTGATTTCAATATATTACATATCATGGATCATATATACACAAACAAAATTGAGAATTATTACAACGGCTTTACAAAGAGCTGCACAGAGCTGTGTGAGTTCAGTCACTGGTTCGGAAGACAATAAGAATTTATATGAAACCTTTACGATCAGTGATTCCGTACGATTGTTTTGTCCAGTGCAAATGGGTCAAATCAGAAGTTGGGCATTATTACAATAGTTTTTAATGGAGTTCATTCGTACTAAAAGCAGAAACTCATAAGTGCATATATATATAAACATAAAGGCTATGTCTGGGCAGGTAAAGGCTTTTTATGGATGAGGTGGTGTACTGGGATAAGCTCCTGTATCCTCTCCAAATACCTCAACATCCTGCGTCTCATAAAGCCTCTGATGAGCAAGCCCCAAGGCTGACCTTCTCGCAGTCCTCCCTGATGTCGCTGACACGACATGGGACGAAAGGCAGGTTTGTGGCGCCTAAAAATAACATAACTTCGGGTGAGAAGGGCTCATTAGCCTTGAGAGGCAACCTTCCTAGCAGATAGAAAACTCTGATTTAAAACACCCACTCCTTTTTTGGGCAGACTTTTTAGTCAAAGGTTGACGTTAGGAAGGACATCCAGTCGTAAAAACGTGCACCAAGCCTTAACCCCAAATGAATATAGTACAAAAGGAAACGGCCCTCAGCAGTCCTTAAATGAGCAGGGGGTGCGAAGAATTTCTAGGCAAAATTTGAAATCTCAAACTGTAAATTTTAGAATAGCTACTGTAAATATGGTAAAAGTGATAGCAGTAAATAGATGGGATGATAGAATGATGGCTGTGAAACTGGTTATTAGAAAGGCTGCGTTAAATGTGATATGTACGTATGCCCAACAACAAAGAAGAAAAGCAAAAAAGAAAGAACACTTTAGGGAAAAATTGAAAGGAAAAGTCTCCAAATTTGACGACCGGGTGATCCTCGTTGTAGCTGGAGACCTAAATGGTAACATTGCAAGAGAGAGAACGGGATACGAAGATGTTATGGGTAAAAAAAATGTAAAAAAACCCTAGAATACAGAGGACTTAAACTAAACATGAGAAAAACAAAAGCCATGACACTAGGATAAGAGACAGCCACAAAAAGAAAAAATGTTAGATGGCCATGTGGGGTCAGTGGAGGAGTTAGACAAAGTTCTGTTCTCGTCTCAAACTGCAAACAATGGTGTTATATAAGGTGGACAGGACTGAGAATGCAAAAGTTGTAAAACCCCAAGAATGGAACCACGAACAAAAATTAGAACACCTGAAGGTGAACTAGATGTAGTCGGGGAATTGTTACTTAGGAGACAGTATGAGCTGCAAACCAGGGTACGATAGTGGTGTGAAATCAAGGATTGCGGCAGCCTGGAGGAAATGGAAAGAGTTAGCCAGCCTCTTAGTAAATGAGATTGCCCAAAGAAGTAGAGCTTACATCTTCTCAGCCTGTATCAAACCTGTCCTTCTGTATGGGTCAGAAACGTGGGCCTTATCTAAGAAACTAGAAGACCAAATCAGAAGCTGCGATTGTCGCACGCTCAGATACATGAGTGGAATTAAATGGGAGGAAGGGCTGTCAAATGAGGAAGTAGTTGAGGGATGCGGAATTGTTGATGTTAAGAAGATCTTAAAGAAAAGAAGGCTAAGATGGTATGGTCATGTCAGATGGAGACCACCAGAGCACATAACTAATAGAGACAAAAATCTAGAGCTGGAAGGAAGAAACCCCCGTGGAAGACTACCAAAGACCTGGAATGACTTCATAAAGGAGGACATAAGAGAGCTTAAAATACCTGAAGAATGGGCCATGGCTAGGGCCAAATAGAAGAGAAACATTGGGGAGATCTCACCCAATTCAATTGGCGAATTGATGATAATGACAAAGGCTGTGTCTAGCACCAAATGAACAGCTTGAGTTTTGGCCATCATTACTGAAATTCCGAAAGTTCAGTGGGGTTCAAAGGAGATTTCAAAATCGTTATTCAAACCAAAAAATATTACTTTTCTTGAAAAAAACCCCAGCCAATAAGCTTGATTTACGATTTTTTATCATTCGAAGGTATAATACAAAAGAGAAATTAAAACTTAACACACCCAAGTGTTCAAAGCAACTGTGACAGGATTAAATGAGAAAATAGTAAAAACTGGCGCATCGCTACTCAACTTGAGAGACTTCGTCTTCACTGGGCTGGATGGGTTTCTTTCACTAAATGACGAATATGCCAATTTAATAAACAACAGCCAATGCGAACCTTCTTCAAGAGTACAAACGATATTCTAACAACGTAACGTCCTAATTGTTGCTGGGTACATTAAAAATATTGAGGTAGCAACACTACCCTAGTTGGTCGTTTAAAAAAGATTATACAGTATAACGTACGGAAGCCATGTGCAGCTGATATTGCCAATCGCAGTGGTAAATTTATCAATGAAACCTATCCTGTAAAAGTATTCTGAAAATGAACATTCGTGTTATAATGTTAAAAAGTGTTTACTGTCATTCTTTTTTCTCATTCAAGTACACGTAACGGGTACATTCTTTTACAACCTAAATTTTACATCCTGTAACACACGGTAGAAAAACCATTGTTTTAATTAGCAAAATGTTCATCACAGTTTAAAAACAGAAATATTAAGTAATGCTCCATAAAGAAAAGATTTATTGAAAGTTTGAAATAACAGGGCTTTGAAATAATGAATGAAAAGAAAATAGAGTAAAAAAGTTGCAAATATACTTATGGGTGGCTGTTAATTGACAATAATCAAACGTTCTACAGATGTTGAGTAGTTCCTGGCTTCCCAGCATATATTAACTATATATTATATAATTAATAGTTAATAATAGTTAATAATAGTTAATTATTATATTAACTATTTCGTGAAACATTTTTTGACAAATATTAAATATGGGGTAAAAATCAATTTTATCTGGATAGGAAACCAGTTTACTGGCACTTGCCAAGATGCCTGGACGTCGCAAATATAAGATACACAATGTGAACAATATTTTATAATCAACGGAAACGAGGGTCAAACCCAGCCTAATTCTCTCTTATTGGCTGGCTGAAACAATTAAAAAAGACAATTAAATTATTGTAGAAAAAACAGGAGCTATAAAAACTGGATCTCTAGCCAAATTAAAAGGTAAACCGGCCTTTGAAGCTGCATTTTATGTCTTGTATATAAACGAGTAACAAAGCAGTGGAGAATACTGGTAGTTAAAATTTACGATAAGCTAGCTCGTTTTAGATCTTTGCCTTTTTTTGCTAGTTACTTATTAAGATATCCTATGACGGAAACATGAAAAAAATCAGACATACAGCTATCTCAAAGGAAGGAAAAAACTCGTTTGCATCACAATAAATGTGATTGTAGTTGCAATTTTCAAGCTCTGTCGTGGAATACCTAATATGGAGAAATCCATACATCTCACACAAAGTAAAACATTGTATACAATGTATCATTTAAATATATCTATCATATAGTAACTGTTTACCTTCCATGGGCTGCTTTTATTACATCACCTCTCAAAGAGAGTGTAATTCGACGGAACTATCCAATATTGATGTTCATAATTGATTAGTTCATCTATTTCTTAATTACAAAAGCACCTCTTTTCATATATAACATCGCCAAACTGAATTGAAATAAAATATTATGAGAGCTTTTAAAGTGCGCGTTAAGTTATGTCCCGTCTATGCCCTGGTGCAAGTCTAATCCAGGTAAGCTATTTATACCTTAGCTAAATCAAGGCGTTGCAATGAGCAGTCGATACATGTGACACAATGGTATGAATATCTTTGGCACTGCTTTAAATCCAGCTCAGTGCAGGTTACAATTTTAAACCATTTTCAATATTTGTTGATAAATCACAAATCACAAGTTTATTTGATGATTTTTTTCAAAGTCATTGTGAAACACGTCCGAGACCCATCCATTGAGGAACATTCATTGAGACACTTTTTTACAGTTCAGTTTTTAAGGTATAAGGTAAATAAACAATAATTAAAAAAACCTAAAAAAACTGGACCTATGTTACAAAAAGCAATTTACTAGGATCTAAGCAGTAACATTACTTATCTTCCCTTGAAACAGCTTCCTCAAAACCGAAAAATCAGCTTCTTCAAACACTTGTTTGAGTGAATTGAGGTAAGAGACTTGACAGCGACCTTACGCAATATTTAGTCTAAGACGAGGCATAGGAGGTACAGTAATGGTACGAGTTAACACCGGGTGTTATTAACTTATCCCGAACTTTAAGGAAGGGTTCTTTGGAGGAAAGGTTCTTTTAAGGAAAAGTTCGTTTACGGAAGGGTTTTATTTCATAATCTGAGAAAAAAAAATCCCCCAAATTCATAAGATTTCATCTTCTAAAACTTGCAAAACTTTTAATTATATCTTACTATTTAAAAAATATGAAATAAATTGTCGTGTTTCGTATTCCTTCTTTCTACCGCCTTATTTACACTTGCTTGGGGCATAGGTATATCTAGAGTGGGGCTTATATTTAAAAAAATACTATATCAAATTGGAAAACTGTGTTCCTGGGTGTGATCTATTAGAAGCGTTAACGTAGCTAAAAAGGAATCGAAATGCATTCTGAATAAGATTATCGCAAGCTGACACATCTTGTACCAGGTTTAACTCGCTGACCTGGTCCATTTTCATGCAACGTCGTCATTTTATATCAAGTTTTACCACCATTCTTTGGGGGGGAATATACCAGAACGAACCAAGTGGAAATATGTTTTCAATGCTTATATATTTTAATGAATTTTGAGCCCTGTGGTCAAAACGTCAAAGTANTTCCTTCTTTCTACCGCCTTATTTACACTTGCTTGGGGCATAGGTATATCTAGAGTGGGGCTTATATTTCAAAAAATACTATATCAAATTGGAAAACTGTGTTCCTGGGTGTGATCTATTAGAAGCGTTAACGTAGCTAAAAAGGAATCGAAATGCATTCTGAATAAGATTATCGCAAGCTGACACATCTTGTACCAGGTTTAACTCGCTGACCTGGTCCATTTTCATGCAACGTCGTCATTTTATATCAAGTTTTACCACCATTCTTTGGGGGGGAATATACCAGAACGAACCAAGTGGAAATATGTTTTCAATGCTTATATATTTTAATGAATTTTGAGCCCTGTGGTCAAAACGTCAAAGTAACCATGATTTTAACAAAAAGCTTCTTAGGTCACACGTGTAGCTTGCTTAATGACAATTTATGATATCTCTGACTGCTGCACTGACCTAGGTTTTCATTCTCGATGATATCGTCGTCTGTTGCGTAAGGTGACTGATCATGAACCAATAAACCTTTCTAAAACCCGATCAACACTTCATTTATAATTAAAATTTACAAAATGACTACTATTCTCCATGGGTCTGTATCGCATCGTGGTTTTCAAATCAAGTTGAAACATTGCATGCAATTTACCCCGAACAATAATCCATGCTTCCCAGGGTTGAAAGGGTTGAGAATGAAAGCCTCTTAGGGTTAACATTTTATCCTCATCGTGATGTCTTTACCCTTTTACTGGGCGTGACCAGGAAAAACTGTATTTCTCTGGCGGTCTCCCTTCTATCCACAAAAATTGGCATTCACGAGCAGCATGTCTGTAGGCAGGGCAAAAAATCACTTTCAAAATGAGAACCGTGTTTGCTTTGCATATCCAAGAAATGGAAATAAACTGAGAAAATATTCTATGAATGGTGAATATACTTATAAGTCTGTTCAATCGATAACAAACACTAAACGCTTTAGGTTGTAAAAAATTACTTTCAATGCACTCGCCATGATACAATAGAAAAACTAGGCATCAACATTCCATGCAGTTTCAATGCAGAAAACATTTGTATCAAATGGGAGTGGAAATCGGTTTTTAAATGCTTGCACAACTTAGCTCACATAGCTTGAACCAATAGCCTAAAAATGTTTTTCTCGAATTTTTCTGTCAGGTTCCAAAACCAGTTACCAAACAATATGGTCATAAATTTGGCGCTTATTACAATTGGGAATAAAAATCACGTCAATATCAAGTCTAATTCACGTGGTGTACATCACAGGAGTCCGAGTTCACATAACAGGAAAACAAGTGAAGTAAATGGGAAACCTCTTAATCCCTAAACCCTTCGAACCAATACAAGCACCATTAGTTGACGAGATGTAATAACACTGTTGAAATAAGACTCGTGAAAATTAAACGATGTCCTGTCACATGAACTGCATTTTTTATTTAAACTTACATATCCTACCGTCCATTAAGAAACTGGTATGCAAGTGTTACATTGGAAGTGTTTTACTGGTCTATATGGTAGCAAAAAAAAAAAGGGGGGGGGGATCTTTCGAATGTCTTGAAAGGATACCATAATACTACTTAGAAACAATTCTCATCCACTAACCGTTCACTTGGCAACAATGGGCACACGTTTGCAATATATATACCTGAATACCTAAATTCAGTTTGTTGGGTAGTGAGAACTGCTTGGATTCAGTACAGATTACACCAGCGACCTACTTGGTGTTGATTCGGTAATTGAAAGTTACAGTGGGTGTAGGATTGTTGGAGAAAGACTGCTTGTTATACACTATTACAATCGTAAGCGAAATTCTAAAATTAAAGGCTGTTGTGTCAAAGCTGAGGACACAGGGAATCCAGTGGCACATAATGGCTTTCCCACAAAAGCCCCTCCAAAACACCAATAGAATATACATTCAACAAATCACTTAAGTCGTATTAAACAAAGGTCAGAAATTATAAAAAGGGGCCAGGAGAAAACAGTATATATTATAACAAACTTGATGACCATTTCAACCTTTCAGTTGTCACTTCACCTTTCAAGAAAAAACTGAAAACTATTTTTGGCTAAAAACATGTTGTCTAATTCATCACCTTGATACATTTTACCTTTTTTTTATTTTTACACTATGTTTAAAGGTGTTGACATATATATAATAATGTATAGTAGTCATTCCAAACCCAAGGCCTACAGAACACATCCAGCCTTAGAGGTGTATTAGTGTAGCCGAATTACATTCCACATCATTCCGGAATGTACTCAGCTTTTTCACTGCAGTACTTTTTCCTCATTTGCACCACATACTGCTTTAAAGGGTTTATCTTCAAAATGAAGCATCTCAAGGGAACCTTTTGTTCACAACTGTCCCATTTATCATTTAGCTAATGTTTTCTTTCAGTCAACTTCTAATTTTTTTAATGATGAAGAACTACACAAGCCACTAACTGTATAAAACTGTCCAAGGGAATGAAGAATGGTTAAGACAAGAGACAACACTAAAATAAGACTTGACTTTTGACTTAAAAACATTCAAATCCTTATGATGGAGAAAACCATACTCCATTATATAATTTGAATGTTTTTAAGGTTAATTTCTATCCTTTGACCAAACTTTTATCTCCTCTCTTAACCTTATTATATTTTCTTTAACCATTTTTCTTTACCTACTACTTTAATAAACTTTCCATTGACCTTGACATTACTGCTTAAGTGATTCCAAACAACTCTGAATGTCTCATTAAAATAGTTTGCCTCTCACTGATGATTTTAGCTATTTTTCTACTCTTTGAAGATTGTGGTCATTGGTCCCTCTTAGCATAGCTGTAAACCTAAGGCTTGGGAGGTTAGGGTCCCTATCCCACCACATTCAAAATACCCAAACACAAACAAAACAAAAGTTATTTGGCTCCCAAATTGCTACATGAAACAATGGCATTTACCTGCTAGGGAGCATTCAATAATGAGTGTACATCAATCTTTTTCTGTCCAGTGCTTGTGCAAGCTTGAAAAAGTCTGGAACAAAACACATCAAGGTATATGTAAAAACAGTTGTCTGCAAAGCTAACTATATGCTTACAAGTAAATGCAAAAGAAATGTACTTCAAAAACCCTTGCATGATGAACATTGCACTGCCTACCTAAAGAACAACCACCATTTTTGATGGAGTCTCAATTTCAATGAAGTTAATTGAAATAAAGATTTTTCTAATGGACGTAGATATAAATTATATTGAATAGCAATAAATTAATAGCAATGTAGACTTGTATTCAGGCCATTATATATCCATATATCATAGAAAACTAAAAATAAGTTCAAGACAATAAAAAAAAAGAGAATGTGATTCCATTAACAAGTTCAAGTTAAAAAGTTTATCTAACAGAAAGAAATTGCTATTCACTTTGATGTCTCTCTTTTAATTATAACAGCTTGCATATGGAACAACAAAAAATACTCTTATTATAAATAAAGTAGGGTGCTGTTAAGGTCACATGATACTTAAATGGTGAGTTTCCAACCCATGCTTCACCTTGCAATTTCTTTTGATGAAAGACTGGGTTGACTGACAAAGATATGTTAACAATACCACATTTTGGCATGATAATATTGCTAACACTTCACTGTT
>RDPX01000365.1:509973-530124 GCA_003991215.1 Morbakka virulenta
GACCAAAATCAAGAGTCTTGTGCTGTAGCAATACTAGTAAAATGGTGACAAAAAACAAGCCTCGTCAAAAGACTGAGGAGCTTGAAGACTTCCACATTTATTGTAGCCTCTCTTCCTTGAATTATCTGGTTCCATTAATTAATGACAGCCAGAACTTTTAGTAAAGTATCAAAGTTTATACAGAGTGCCCAAAACTTTTTACACAAGAAAAAGCAAAAAATAAATTCACACATTAGCAAGTTTTATCTTTTCTATATTTATATATACATAAATAATAATGAATATAGCTGTCATTGTAAACTTGGTAAACAGGCAAAGGGCATTTGGGTATTTATCTATCAACAACTAGCAGAGTAAGGTAGTGACTTATTTCATATTCTGAACCTTAACTATCACTTGTTTCTATACTCTGCTATTCAAGGTTTTGCAAAATCACCATCCAAATTTTTACTTGTAGAAAATACAATGTCATCTATACTTTCCCAGATTTGCATAGGTTGGTTTTAAATCTGCAAGTTAGGGGGATTAGATTTAAAAAGACCTTTGGCACCCTTTCTTGCCTCATATGAGGCATACCCACTCATAAATTTAAAGGGTTGCATTAAAAAGACAACTTGGTGTCTAAGAATTTGGAAGAAAAAGGTTTGAGCAATCCATATCTCATCTGACCATTCAACTGACACCAAATATCTCAGCAAACCTCTAAGGTCCTCTTGTACCCCTAACCAACTTAAGATAACATAGTAGCATTATTTTATGGAAATGAATTAAAACACCTGAAAAATTTGTAACAATTTCCAGCTTGCAAAAATATGGTGTAGTTTTTCGGATTGCTGAATAATACAAATTAGTCCAATCAAACACAAAAAGAGTAATGTGTATCACCATGGGTGAAATAAAGCTGGCCATTTTTCACACTTTTTCCCAAAGTTATTTTTCAACTGTCAAACAAGTAATCACGGTAAGCCATGCCTTAGTGGTTAGTCCAAATGCACTGTGAACAAGTGGTTCTGGGTTTGATTCCCAGGGAGAGCAAAAACTTTGAAACTTTACAAAAGAAAAAGCCATTGCTTGGCATCAGAAAGGACATTACACCAAGGAATTCCTTATCGTAACAACAAATCACCTCTGAAGAGCATCCTCTGTCCCAAAGGTCCAGGAAAAAGACCATGTTAAAGAAACCAACAACAACCACAAAAACCTCACCAAAAACGTCATTAAGCACCCTTGCTTATCAAATTTAATGAAGTTCTATGTTCAAGAGGGCAAGCTTAACCAAACTGAAAAATGTCATTTTTTTAATTACATGTAGTTAAAGGCCTTTGGGGTAAATCAGATAAATGGTTAGCATTATTAATCATAACCCTTATGGTAAGGTCTGCAAGTTATGCAAAATCTGGTTACACAAGTGTAATTTATCAGTGAATTAGATATATCAGGGGTAAAACATCCCAATACTTGTCATTTAAAGTTTCTAGAGAAAAAATCCCAACAAAAATATTTTTTCTTGCAGATTCTATTGAAAAATCATATGAGATGACTCACTCAGATAATACTGACTGCACTGTTTTTATGATGTGCTTCAACAAGATTAAAAATGAGCTTCATTAGGATAGAGAATTTGTACAGCAGATACATTTCAAGAAATACTGAAACTCTCAATGATATCTATCTACACTATTTTACATAGGTCATGTCAACAACTATTAGTTGAAATTGTTAACTAGTTTGCTGTTCCTAAATCATGCATATCATACACAGCTCTATATATAACTTGACTGTTCTGTAATATGTACAAGATTGTACTAGTCCAGGGGTTTTCAAACTTTTTTTGCAGCCTCTATGGAACTAATCATCATCATCATCATCATATTCGGTTTAACGTCCGGTTTACATGCTAGCATGTGTTGGACGAACTAAGAGAGTGCCATATACCTCATTAATTCATAAAAACCCCACTAAACAGCACACCAACAAAAGCAAAAAAACCCAAACAAATCAACATAAAGATGAAACCTAATTACAAAAATGTAAAAGTACTCAGTATATAAAAACTTGTACCATTTAGTCAGGTGATTGCAGTTCTTTCACATAAATGTAATAGTTTTTTCTGAGTTATATTTTGACATCGCTGAGGGGTTTTTTTTATGTCTGAAGTATGCATAAATTTGATCAAAATGCCTAACACATTTGGCATATTAATAACTTTAAGAAAAGTCTAATTGCTAAAAAGAAGTTTTGTCTGATCCTATTGGATGCAGCCAGTATTTCCTTTACATTTATCCTCTTATCATAGTGTTATGTGTGTGATATGTGTACATAGTTTGAAAACCCCTGTACAGGTTCTTCAAAATGGTATGAAGTTTGACATAAAAGCTTTTTACAATATACAATAAAAAACACCTTAGGTTACCCCTCAACATCAATGGTCAAATCATTGTCTGTTCTACCATCTTCAAAAGAACCTTTGCTACCTACTTTTCCCTGTCCATCAAGTCTTAACTTTTTTGTTGGTGGACTTAAAACAAATTTATTGTCTGTTGTAGATTTTGTTTTTGAAACTTTGTGACCATCTTGGGCAGCTGTAATTGGACCAAGGCCTGGGATTGAGTTATCTGTTATTCCACCTGAATGTGAACTGCTTGTTGATGCTAGCTGCATGTTTTGTTGTTTATCACGTAATGTAGATTTTGTTTGGGCAACAGATTTCTTTTTAACCCTGTCACTGATATTTGCAAGATCATCACCAAAACGAGTTACAGCTTCTTTGAGAAGATTTATCTCTTCTTCTCCCCATTTCCCAGCTTGACCTCCACCATTTGAACCTGAAAGTTTTTAGAAAAAAAAAAGAAAATAAAAGTTACAAAAAGACCATTATGGGTCCACCTGTTTGGGACCACCTGTTAGAGGAGGCCAACTGTGAACAACTGAGAACTGAGTTTCCAAATAGCATTCATACAATTGCCAATAAGTAGTATCAAGTTTATAAACACAAATGGGTTTTATACTAATATCTGATGTCCATTGCTGGCTGACTCTTGGAATGCAATAAATTTCTGTTGAACACAAGTCTCAAAGGCAAAATGACAAACAAAAAACCCCACCAAAACAACAACACCTAAACAAACAAAACAAAACAAAACAAAAGCACAACAAATTATGATTCATGTTAAGGGATATCCCCAATAGTAAATAATGAAGCCAACAGGTTAAATCTATTTCAAAAGCAATTGCCCCATCATTGATCTGGACTATTTATTACAAATATTTAAAAGTTATTTTTATTTTATTTCACAAAAAAATAATATCTAAGACAATTGATTTGGTTTGTTTCTTGTCTCCATCATCCTTTTCAGCTGTATGATACATGCTGAGTAAGAAAGGAATACACCAATTTATTTTAAACCTATTTACTAAAGGTATTGTATAAACATGACTCTAAAGAAAAGTCACCTGTCAAAAATGCTTGATTTTTATGGATTTTCAAAGGTGACCTTTCCTCACACAGATGTAATTATATACACCATCTGATAGCATATGGTCTCTCTCAGTGCTTCTTCTTTTTCTTCAGGTATCAGGTCTGTTTGCGCAGACACCAATGACCATGGCTCTCCAGTTCTCTCTGCTTTCGGTCATTCTGATGAGATCCAAAGTTGTACGTTTTGTGATCTTGCTGAGATTATCAGTGAACTTTGTTCTTGGTCCTCCTCTGCTCTTTTTTCCTATAATTTTCCCTAGTATTAAGCTTCTTTCAATCCCATCAGCTTGCATTATATGTCCAAAAAACTTTAATTGCCTGCCATAGATTGTATTGATAAGTAACCTGCTGTAATTTGCCATATGCATAACCATTTCATTTGTTTTTCTTTCTGTCCATGAGACCCTTAAAATTCTTCTGATTCTCAGTGTTTGGATTAGGTTTATTATTGGGATTGGCACATCCAAGGATGGAGAACCCAAGATTCTATTTATTTCTATTTTCACTGGAGAGTCAAAATATCCCCCCCCCCCTCAAACTGTCAAACTTTAAAAGCAGCTTGATGATACTAATGCCTGGTCAGTTACCTTAAAAAAATATGTTTTTGAAAAATGTCATCTTGATGTCATTTATATGCCTTTAGCTCACACCAGGTTATAATGAAAAACTTGCTGTCATAATGTGCTCATCACAATAGTGCTCAATTTGAGAAACAACCCTACCTTAATAATATGACATAAACATTTATCTTTATCAGGTTGAATTACAATGATAAAAAAAGTAAATGAACAATGATAAAGTTTTTATCAAAAGTCTTTGTCATAAAATAATGAACATTATGTGGTGTTATAGCACTCTTTATGAGCACTGTGATGCCTTGCATCTGTCTGGTTTACTCTCAAAATTGTTACTATTTTTACTTTGACAAATTTCTGAAACCAAATTAACTCACTGATTTTCATCTTTAGTGCAGAAAAAGGTCTCTTAGCCCCATCTATTAATGGTGGGTTTTATATAAACCAGACTTAGCCAACAAAATATGAGTATTTAGTAAGAAAAAAGAAAGTGAAACATTGAATATCCTTGCTTTGTTAAGTATCCTAAAACTTCTCTGCATCAGTTTGGGAATGTCATTTTTGGCATTACAAAAGTGTGTTTTACAATATGTCTAAGCTCTTCTTGCTATTAAAAACAAATACAAGTTTTCCATGAACAAAATGTCTTTGAGCATTCCCTTGTTCCCAAGCAAACATGGCCTATTTAATAACAAAACAGAAGTGGTGCCAATGAACTCTCTTAAAATAAACTTCTTTAAATGTCACTATCAAATAATAATGCCCCCCCCCCCAAAATGTCAATTCTCTCTTCCATTACACACTAGCATGTGCTGGATGATGTCTTGAAATCAACTTCTAAGTTTTCCTATCCTTCACCAGGTATCTGCTGGCACCTTTATCTTCCATATCTAAAATTGGCATCTTTTTCTAGGTATTCACCTCCTTCAAAACCATTTTGTTAATAAATGAAAGGTCCTGTTTTTTAACTATCTTTACTATAATCCATTTGTTTTTTTGAGTAAAATATGAATTTAATAAAGTTACACACACATATGACAAGGCTTTGCAAGAATTTTTTTTGGGGAACATAGCAGTGTGAACCCCAAGTGTGACTGGAGGGAGAAAAGTAACAGAAATTGGAAAATGTATGTTTTGGCCTCTTTTTTATCAGGATTAAAAAAACCCCAACATTGGGAAACCTTTTCAAAACTCATTCAAAAGTATTTTCACAACTATGTGCTATGCACGATTTTCAATAAGAACATTTTGCAAAGTCAGTTGTAGTTCCATGAATAGTATGCAGTCCATTGTTTGGCATCAAAACAAAAAAATTATGAGACCTATATAACATAGCTGCATGTAATTACTTCAACACTGTCAGTTGATCATTGGGGCAAAAATGTCTTAATTCCAACATTGTTTAAAAAGCTGTGACATCCTCTAACTCTATGCAGGATAAACCATACATTTGCATGATGAAATATGTGTTAGGGTAATCACAAACATAAATCACACATACACCCCTCATATATATGTATGTGTGTATATGTATATGGCCTCACTACTTTAGGTTGGGGAACTATGGATGAGATTACAAGTCTTTCAAAAGTCTTCTTTACTTTTCCATGAAAAAATTGGGTACAAAATTGGGTAATTAATTAATTTTACATTCTTACACCATTGCCTGTTCAACCAGTAATGGGAGAATTAAAAGTGAAATATCCAGAGTACAACATTTAGTGGCTCCTCTACTCTTCAATCTGTTTGCAGAAATTTTCATTGCTTCAAATACTATTTAAAACAGTATAATGGTTTTGACATGGATTCAGTTGTTTGTTTTTCCATAACCTGGCTTATTTAAATGTCCTAGGATCGTGGGTCAAACAGTTTCATTTAATATTCATTTCCATTAAGGCTTTGACAATCTCTTCTGGTCAGTGCAGAGCATTCTCTAAAATTTCCAGGTTTCACGGCATAAACTCATTTTCTGCCTTAGGCTTGCGAAAAACACATACAATTTGGGTTTTCATACAATAAAAAAAACAAACGTCATGTATCACTCTTCATTCACTGTTTCAAGCTGGGGAATCCCCTTCCATAGAATGTCTGCTCTTCACATCATTTCTTGTTCTCAGTGCGATGCTTCACAAAAACGGCATTTCGTTTGAGCAGAAAACAAAATAACTACATACCAGAAACATGTCATAAAGTGAAATAATTGACGAGAGAAAAAATAAAATCTGAAATATTCCGGTCAGAAAAAACATTTGATATATATAACAGCAATACAGCAAATGTCTGCATGGTGCATTGTCATAACGTGTGCTGTGGCCAAAGGTAACAATATCACTGACAACCACTGACAGCGATGATCCAAGGAAAAAGCCCAATTACACATGTAACACTCGGCATGGGTATCGCATATTTATGTAATCTTTTTTGTTGTGGTCCTATTGAAAACCTAAAACATTCTTCACAGATAAAAATTACCAAATAAGACAAGTACAATCCACTGCCTTTCAAGATGTGTTGTTCTGTGTCAAATAGGCCTATTTTAAGTTTAGCACTGTAATCTTGTTTTCTTACTCGACATTAGAAGGGCTGGCAATTTATTTGTCTACAACGGCGTATCCTTAAGGATCCATAGTCATACATTGTTAGTACATGTAATCTGGATTTCTGTACGTTGGCTTTTATTGATAATTGCAGGCAGGCGCATTTCAAATACACAGGTCTAATTAACAATAAAATAAATCTGATATGGGTCAAGCTAATGAACAAAACATACTTGAAAACAAATAGGTACACCAAATTCAATAGTTGGTTTTATCTAAGTATATTTAAAACTTCAATATTCGAAATCATGATGTTATGACTGAGTGCAATTCAGTAAGGTCGCTCTTTTCAAACCTTCCAAAACCTTGGCCTACCTTTCTCTCCAGACAACGGCTGAAGTTGCATAGTCAGAGTCCCAAGTCGCGTAAATGCTTCTCCTGCTGCAGAGAAAATATCGGCAACTTTTCCTGCCGACGTCATGCTGATGGAAAGTAACTAGTTTTCGATGTTTCAGTTGTGTTTGTAAAATCAAGACTTTTTAATCACAGCTTCTAATTTAAGGCGCGCAGGACGAAATTTGCTGAAAGGAAATTTTCAGACGCTCTTGTTCATAAACGAGGCTAAGAGAAAAGGGCTGACATCAAGTTGCTGTCAAGGACCCACTCAAGTTTTTCTGTTGTGGAAGTGACGAATCCACATGGCGGGAAGTCTGTCCTGCCTTTTTCAGTCTTTATTCTCACATTTATAATATTACTATAACTGTGAGAAGTGCAGATCGCAATACGTAATGTGAAGCACAACAGAGAGAGAGAGAGAGAGTTATGGACAGAGCGACCAAAATCAAGAGTCTTGTGCTGTAGCAATACTAGTAAAATGGTGACAAAAAACAAGCCTCGTCAAAAGACTGAGGAGCTTGAAGACTTCCACATTTATTGTAGCCTCTCTTCCTTGAATTATCTGGTTCCATTAATTAATGACAACAAGAACTTTTAGCCAACTTACTGACATTAAAATACAAAATAAGGATGATATGCGCTTGGTGGGACCAGTGACATCTGGTGTAGTTTTTTGCATAAAGTTAAGAGTGAGTAGCTTCTAAATTGCAACTTTTATACCCGTGAGATCAAAAGGAGCAAACGGGTGAATACTTCCAACACTGTCTATCTGGTTACTGATAAGCTATGCACTGAAGATACAATTTTACTTGCAGTATCTTCCATCGTTAAGGAGTGCAAGAGAAGACATTGTACACACTCTGAACAACGCCAAAAAGATTACAGCTTTTGTAAACAATACTGCTCAATTTGCTCTACAGATACTGATAAAATGGTAAGCAAAATCCAATAAATGCTTAAGGTTGACGACAGTCATTACCAGGTATTCCATTACTTTCATTATTGCTAAGGATCAAAAAACAAGATCTACCCCAGTTTTGTTGCAGCAATAGAAGAACTCTCAACTCACTCGGGTAAATAAAAGACGTCATATTTTGTCTCCAGGTACCGTAAAATGAATATAGTTTCTTATGTGTGTTTAAGACCAGGAGTTCCGTCTACCAAATTAAAAATCCATGGTCACGTCTCATTCTTTCATAATGCATGACATAATTCTTGCAGCACAAACTTTGATAAATTCATATTATGATTTTTGAGGAAGAAAATCTACTTGCACCCTGCTAACTTTTTGTTGAGCTTCATTTACTTTGGAAATGTGCTCCTCGATGAGGGGATCATANTCAGTTGTTTGTTTTTCCATAACCTGGCTTATTTAAATGTCCTAGGATCGTGGGTCAAACAGTTTCATTTAATATTCATTTCCATTAAGGCTTTGACAATCTCTTCTGGTCAGTGCAGAGCATTCTCTAAAATTTCCAGGTTTCACGGCATAAACTCATTTTCTGCCTTAGGCTTGCGAAAAACACATACAATTTGGGTTTTCATACAATAAAAAAAACAAACGTCATGTATCACTCTTCATTCACTGTTTCAAGCTGGGGAATCCCCTTCCATAGAATGTCTGCTCTTCACATCATTTCTTGTTCTCAGTGCGATGCTTCACAAAAACGGCATTTCGTTTGAGCAGAAAACAAAATAACTACATACCAGAAACATGTCATAAAGTGAAATAATTGACGAGAGAAAAAATAAAATCTGAAATATTCCGGTCAGAAAAAACATTTGATATATATAACAGCAATACAGCAAATGTCTGCATGGTGCATTGTCATAACGTGTGCTGTGGCCAAAGGTAACAATATCACTGACAACCACTGACAGCGATGATCCAAGGAAAAAGCCCAATTACACATGTAACACTCGGCATGGGTATCGCATATTTATGTAATCTTTTTTGTTGTGGTCCTATTGAAAACCTAAAACATTCTTCACAGATAAAAATTACCAAATAAGACAAGTACAATCCACTGCCTTTCAAGATGTGTTGTTCTGTGTCAAATAGGCCTATTTTAAGTTTAGCACTGTAATCTTGTTTTCTTACTCGACATTAGAAGGGCTGGCAATTTATTTGTCTACAACGGCGTATCCTTAAGGATCCATAGTCATACATTGTTAGTACATGTAATCTGGATTTCTGTACGTTGGCTTTTATTGATAATTGCAGGCAGGCGCATTTCAAATACACAGGTCTAATTAACAATAAAATAAATCTGATATGGGTCAAGCTAATGAACAAAACATACTTGAAAACAAATAGGTACACCAAATTCAATAGTTGGTTTTATCTAAGTATATTTAAAACTTCAATATTCGAAATCATGATGTTATGACTGAGTGCAATTCAGTAAGGTCGCTCTTTTCAAACCTTCCAAAACCTTGGCCTACCTTTCTCTCCAGACAACGGCTGAAGTTGCATAGTCAGAGTCCCAAGTCGCGTAAATGCTTCTCCTGCTGCAGAGAAAATATCGGCAACTTTTCCTGCCGACGTCATGCTGATGGAAAGTAACTAGTTTTCGATGTTTCAGTTGTGTTTGTAAAATCAAGACTTTTTAATCACAGCTTCTAATTTAAGGCGCGCAGGACGAAATTTGCTGAAAGGAAATTTTCAGACGCTCTTGTTCATAAACGAGGCTAAGAGAAAAGGGCTGACATCAAGTTGCTGTCAAGGACCCACTCAAGTTTTTCTGTTGTGGAAGTGACGAATCCACATGGCGGGAAGTCTGTCCTGCCTTTTTCAGTCTTTATTCTCACATTTATAATATTACTATAACTGTGAGAAGTGCAGATCGCAATACGTAATGTGAAGCACAACAGAGAGAGAGAGAGAGTTATGGACAGAGCGACCAAAATCAAGAGTCTTGTGCTGTAGCAATACTAGTAAAATGGTGACAAAAAACAAGCCTCGTCAAAAAACTGAGGAGCTTGAATACTTCCACATTTATTGTAGCCTCTCTTCCTTGAATTATCTGGTTCCATTAATTAATGACAACAAGAACTTTTAGCCAACTTACTGACATTAAAATACAAAATAAGGATGATATGCGCTTGGTGGGACCAGTGACATCTGGTGTAGTTTTTTGCATAAAGTTAAGAGTGAGTAGCTTCTAAATTGCAACTTTTATACCCGTGAGATCAAAAGGAGCAAACGGGTGAATACTTCCAACACTGTCTATCTGGTTACTGATAAGCTATGCACTGAAGATACAATTTTACTTGCAGTATCTTCCATCGTTAAGGAGTGCAAGAGAAGACATTGTACACAGTCTGAACAACGCCAAAAAGATTACAGCTTTTGTAAACAATACTGCTCAATTTGCTCTACAGATACTGATAAAATGGTAAGCAAAATCCAATAAATGCTTAAGGTTGACGACAGTCATTACCAGGTATTCCATTACTTTCATTATTGCTAAGGATCAAAAAACAAGATCTACCCCAGTTTTGTTGCAGCAATAGAAGAACTCTCAACTCACTCGGGTAAATAAAAGACGTCATATTTTGTCTCCAGGTACCGTAAAATGAATATAGTTTCTTATGTGTGTTTAAGACCAGGAGTTCCGTCTACCAAATTAAAAATCCATGGTCACGTCTCATTCTTTCATAATGCATGACATAATTCTTGCAGCACAAACTTTGATAAATTCATATTATGATTTTTGAGGAAGAAAATCTACTTGCACCCTGCTAACTTTCTGTTGAGCTTCATTTACTTTGGAAATGTGCTCCTCGATGAGGGGATCATAATGTGTCAAAAGTTCCAAGATTCCAAGGAAATTTCAGTTCTGCGCATTTCCAATCCAAAGCCAGAATCCAAAAAATTACAAGAGCTTTCTCTTCAAGGAAAGCAATGACAGTTATCTTGCTAAGAAACTTCCGTTGATACATTTCAGATCGCATCCTTTCTCTAGCCATCACATTTATCACTTATTTACAAATGTTTCTGAAAACCTCGCCAACACAAAAATCACTCTCTGTACGCTAGGGTTTCACGTTGTAGAATTTTATCCCCTAATTTCTTCCATTGAGTATTTTTATCCAAACTTGCAGATGAAAATAATGTTGCTTGTGAAGGTTTTGTTATAATTTGAGGGAAAAACCTGCATAGTAAACAATACAGAGCTCCATTGGTAGGACTAAATGCAACCCGTTTTCTTTTACACGCTTCTCTTTTTTCTTGCTTAAAAAAAAGGAGAGAAAGTGGAAATTTCGAGCCATCAATATTGCAGGGTAATTGCTCTGAAAATGGAAGCGGTTTAACCCACATATTATATTCAAGGTGCCCTGTCCTGGCAACTGATTCAAATCTCCTATGTCAAAGGTCGGTGAAACTTCTATCGTACTCGTTTTTTTCCTATCGATGGTGGTTTCTTTCTACTTTTTAGGTAAGCTCACTGTTTTTGTCGTTATCGGTTACATTTTTCTTTCGTTAAACTTGAAATAAAATTTGAGACCTGAGATTTGTTTCTTCTTCTTGTTTTGTTTCTCTCTCCTTTTCTGTGCACCAAATTTTTATTTACAAAAGAGCAGATATAAACCTTTTCACTTATATAACTCAGATTTTGAAGAAACTCAAAGATGAGTATTAAAAAGGACGTTTTGGAGGTCATCAAAAACAGGAAAGACGTTCCATGACAATAAAAACAACAACAACACATTTTAATTGAAACAGGAAAATAAGTGCCAGTTTCTTTTGGCATTCAAAATACTTTTCTTTCGTCATTCTTTTGAAAATAGGTGGCCTCAAAGCAATGGGGTCAAATGCAATAAAACTTAAAAAAAAGATAATGTCTCTAAAATCTTCCAAGATCTGGTGTCAAACAAGTCTTGAAAGAAAATGATGATAATGATTGTGATTAAATGATAACAGTAATTATTTGTTGTATAACAGTAATGACTTCTTGTCACTTACTGCCATAAGAAATTTATTTTCTTCTTGCACCATCTTATCACATTCCATAGAGGCGTAGACGAATCATGGTGGTGAGCTCTTCCTCTACCTTCTCCTCTTTCGTGCCAAGCAATTTTTCCTCCCTGTAACCCAATTTCTTCAAATTCCAATATAAAATCTTTGATCTTTTTCTTCCTCTTGCCTTTTCCCCTGTCATCTCAGGTGCATTAAATTTCTTTTCTACTCCTCCTCTACTTATAAACCCAAGCCTAATTAAACCACATTGCCTTTTCCTCGTAGTGTCCAACAGTTGCTTTTTTCTTTTTACCTTTTCCTGAAACTCTTCCTTCAACATCTTCTCTATTCATGATATCCACAATATTATTTCCCCAAATCACATTTCTACTACTTCGATTGCCTTTTTGTATTCTTACTTGTCTATGAGTCGTATCCACACAATAACTTCAACCAACTGTAAGACTTTAAAAAAAGCTTTCAAACCCCCAATCCCATCTTCTTTGCACCCAACACATTAGTCAGGTCGATAAAGGATTACTTCCCTGACCCATTCTACATAAAATATACAAATTTGATCAACGGCCCAGTGTTATCCAACTGTCTTAGAACTCGAGTCTATCCAAATGCTCTTTTTGATTACATTCACCAACACAGACTTTTTTATATCATGCACTTCTGCAGAAACGTCCTCTGAGTTATTTACATTGGTAATTTTGGCGTTCTTATCGAATCCAAAATTTTCTAAAGCTTTTATAAACGTTACCTTTCCACTTCTTTCTATTTTGCCTTTCTCCATCTTTTTTATCACATCACCAAATTTTCCAAAGATTAACTGTCCATGTTCTTCTAACTTAATCTAGTCTCATCAATACATTGCTGTCTTCATCTTTTATGCAACTGGATACCTTTTGTTTCTACTTGTTTGTCATACTTTTCCATTTTCGGTGCATGATTTAAACTTCTTTTTTTCCAGGTTATGTATTTCCTTACATCGTTGGCCTTGATACTCTTTTTTAAAGCCTATTCCTTTGTTTTTTAACATGTCTTCCGTATCTTTGTTTTCAGCCTCCTACACTTCTTCGTATCTTTACGCTCACTGCACTACAGTTCCATCACATTCATAACCTCTGATGTCATACAAGTCTTCTTAGCTGATATGCTTCCTGTAGTGTTTTAATTTTTCACCATCGTTATTAAATCGTCTACAACTTTCTGTTTGCTGGCAGAACTCGTCATTTACAATTGTTTCATTTTCCATTGCATCTCCCTGCAGCTCAGGTTCCATCTTAACAAGCTTCATCTTCTATGTAATTGACTCACCAGAATGTGATTATTCTACTATCACAGTCAATATCAGAATATATTCTTACTCTTGTCATAGCCTTTCAAAAGCCCTTACTAATCATAATACAATCTTCCTAATTTTTGAACGTGTCTCCATGGTTCCTTCCGTATACCAGTTCCACTCATGGAAACTGGGTTAACTGGATTTGCAATGGCAAAGGAAAGAGCCAATCCTTAGATCAGTCCAGAGATCCACCTGTCCAAACGAAATGAATGGGAAACTAAAATATGTGTGACGTATAAAAAGTAATAACAACAGTAACAATAATAAATAATATTAATATAAAAAAATATAAAATAGTAATAGTAATAGTAATAGTAATAGTAATAGTAATAGTAATAGTAATAGTAATAGTAATAGTAATAGTAATAGTAATAGTAATAGTAATAGTAATAGTAATAGTAATAGTAATAGTAATAGTAATAGTAATAGTAATAGTAATAATAATAGTCATAGTCATAGTCATAGTCATAGTCATAGTCATAGTATATGGTCGGCTTCTGTTTGGGCTAAGTCTTTCTCATTGGAGATGGATCTCCTTGACGTTGGTATGAACCCATCTACAGATAACGTCTGGTTAAAAACACCGATTGTTGTGTTGAGTCGTTAGTACTCCTCTGTAATGGTCNTTAATAGTAATAGTAATAGTAATAGTAATAGTAATAGTAATAGTAATAGTAATAGTAATAGTAATAGTAATAATAATAGTCATAGTCATAGTCATAGTCATAGTATATGGTCGGCTTCTGTTTGGGCTAAGTCTTTCTCATTGGAGATGGATCTCCTTGACGTTGGTATGAACCCATCTACAGATAACGTCTGGTTAAAAACACCGATTGTTGTGTTGAGTCGTTAGTACTCCTCTGTAATGGTCTCAGTGTGATAAACAGTGATATCATTTATTGCTTTTAATGCCACTTCTATCACCATGAGCCATAGTTAGTCAATTTGAAGAGAAGTTGTGAATTGATGATTGGTCCAGATGCACTGTAACCAAGAGGTACAGGGGTCGATTACCCTAGCGGAAAAAAAGGACTTTGGTACTTTTCCAAAAAAAAAGACGTCGGTTGGCGTCAGGAAGGGCGTATGGGCAATGAAATTCCACACTGACACAACAAATTCCTTTTGAAGGGCATCCTTTGAGCCCAATTAATGGAAAAGTGGAAAAAATTACTTTACGTTAAATACACACACACACACACACACAAATACACACAAATTAACAAAAAAGACTTTCACATATAATCAATCAAATGCATCTGTTCATTTCAGAGTCAAAATATCGTGAAAAAAGAAGAGCAAGTTAGTAAAAGATTAAAAGCCTATCGATACCTGTGCTGCCTTAGGATATTGCAATTTCACAATTGACAAAAGAAGGACAGAAAAGGACGTTTGTGGCATTACTAATAAAATGGAATCGTTTATACCATTCGGAGCAGTTTTGAACTTCGCAAGGAATTTGTTCCCAGGTACATTAATGGAAAAGATAGCTTTCTACCAATGACTAAAGTGTCAAACTTGGTGACCTCTGTAGAAAGGGTGAGCCTCATATCAGTATTCTTGTAATTTGTAAATAAGGCAATGGCTTAAAATATTGGCAGGTTTGAATTACACTTTAAAGACTTGAATTGAAGCAAATTATATTATAACGATAATTACTTTTTGAATTATACAAAAGAATTTGGGACAATTGGGACTTAAGCAAAGTTGATTAGGTAGGTTAATCTCGCTCGATTTTCTTAAAAAACTCTAAAAATACTTGACTGTCTAAGAGCATGATATCAAAATAATTACTAAAATATTTCATAGAATTGGATACTGATCAGCACTCCATGCTCTTCCTCGCCAGATACTCTCTACTTTCCATGTTCCTAGGAAACATTGACCTTTGTATTGGTTATTATTAATGTTCATTGGGTTTGTTCTCTGTGTAGAACCACTTTATAGACACCTATAAAGTGGTTCTACACAGAAAACAAACCCAATGTTACGGCGTTTTGGTAGTTTTAGAGGTTTTGGCTGGTGGAAAGTAGCAGTCAATTTTCTTTGAATCGTCGACATATTTTTTTCCTTCATACAAACGAGCCTTAATGAACTGTGTACACATTGTTCTAAAAAATAGACATTACCTAATATGGTGGTATGCCTAACATTATAACTTGCATTTAAGATTTCAATAAAATGAACAATGGAGATACTGCTTTGCATTACAAATTTGGTATTTAGTACATCGGTCTAGCTGGGATGGAAAAAACTGACATCTTGAGAAATAGCTGCATAAAAATTTGAAAAATGTAAATCAAATTTCTCATTCTGTAGAAGTTTTTTTGTTACGCAGCCTTATTGAACTATTTTCTATGACATATTCCAAAAAATTACCCCTTTTCTTGTTTACAATACCTTCTGGCAACTCTATCAAGTCAAATGTTATCAAATGGAGACCTTGTTGGCTTCGAAATATAATACTATTTTTCAAGGTGACTGCACTATTGTACTGACCACAAGGAAACTTGGAATAGGAGTTAATTGCCCAAAGATTACCTTTGTATCAGCTTTTGTTGTCAAAAAACCCTCTGGTCTTTAAAATAATATGAAACAATAGTAGGGAAAACAAAAAAACATTCAGTACGTGCATTAATGTTTTTTCTAACTTCAGGCTACTTACTTTTATTTACAAGACATCATCACGATTTATTTTCTGCGGTAGAGTATACTAGCATTCTATAGCACTTTTCATTCTTAGATTTGACCAGTCGTATATGTTGTCACCTAAGCGCTTACTCTTGGGTGCCTAATAGACGTCCCCCACCGCTAATTAATTTTTCAAAAATTTTCCACCCAGGACATTCTTATTCCAGCCCTCACCTAATAATTTCCCATCAATGACAATTTTTTGAGGAGGTACTGTGGCAAGTAGAAAATATCTTTATTAAAATATGAAAATCACGCTGATCACACATGTATTGTTTTGTTTGGGGCGGTTTTAAGAGGCTCGAAGAAGCGCATTACAGACGTTAGCAATAACTGTCATTGAGCAGACGGATGAGGTGAACATTTTAAAAATGTTTGAAGGCATGAAGGTGGCTGCCTTGACTTCGAATAACTGGTTATTGTTTGTATTGTATTACCCCACATTTAGGAAATTGCACTTGGTACTGAACATTCATTCTTGACTTCATTTTTTAAACTTTTTGTCCTGACCCTACGTCTACTACATTTTGGGTTATTTTCCAAACCCTCCCGTTTATTAAGTTTTTGGGATTTTTTTGCCTTCAATCATACCTTGACTGACTTTTGATAGGGCATATTTTGGGCTCTTGATGTGTCTTAAGGACTTTACTCTTTACGATTGGCGTTGAGTTGGCTTTTTAAGAGCTCTTCTGCTTTGGCACAGTCTGCCATTCAGTGTTTTGTCAGGAACCTCATGTAGTTTTGAAATGTTTCAATTTTTGTCTGCAACTCGAATAAGTATTTGATTACGGGAAGGCCTTTGACTGCGTCAAGCATACTCAGCTAATTAAAATGCTGGACGACCTGGAGATCGATGGGAAAGATATACGATTGGTTTGCAATCTGTATAGGGATCAGAAGGCAGTCAGCAGGCTTCATGGTGAGCTAGGCGACAGGATTAACTTTGTCGAAGGACCTCGACATGGCTGTGTCCTATCGCCCGACTTATTCAACTTGTAGAGCAAAAGGGCTCTGTGCAATGTCAAAGAAAGTGCGGGCCTTGGACTCGGAGAAACCAACAACAACAAACTTAGGCACACTGACGCCATTGCCTTGATTGCATATATAGAGCAAAAGCTACAAGACCTGCTAATCATCGTAGCTCAGGAAAGTGGGAAGCTCAAATTAGTGACAAACTGCACGAAAATTTGCTCAATGCTCTGGACAAAAAAGGGGCAGTCACCATTGTGTTGTGCGAGTGCCAACGGATCTAAGATAGAGCAGAATGACAGTTTTTCATGCCTGTGAAGCTTGACCACCTTTGATGGCTCGCCAAACAAGGAAATCAGATAAAGCATCGCTATTTAAAAGAAGCACTTCATGGCCTTGCGGAATGTGTTATGCGCCAGAAACACGGGGCTTGAGATTGAAAAGAGACTGTTGATGCTGTATCTGTTCGGTTACAACGTATGGTTAATCCTGAATGATAAGCAAAACCATGGAGGAGAAGGTCGAATTGAGAATTGAATTGACCAAGAAAACTCGGCTTTCTGAATCATGGCTTTAGAAAAATCTTGGAAGAAAATGAAATCTTTAAACGTCAAACTTTTAAAACTTTAAACAGAGAATTGCAAAGTTAGAAGTGTGGTGTTTAGACAAGAAAACCAATCCAGAAAATAAAAACAATATATTTTTCTTTCACATAAAATACCGATGTTGACTATAAATCTGTCCTAGAATCATTTAACATCAAGAATTAAACAGTTTTCAAACACTTCCTGATTGTAAGCCTGCTTTTAAAGCGTCAGAGAAACCAGAAGAAATTACAAATTACTTCTATGAGCTAGCTCGGTGAGAACAGAAAGGGGCAATACTAGCGTCGTGAGTTCGAGCCCCAAATGGAGCAAACACTTGGTAAAAAAATACTTTATTGCTTTAGATTCTTTTGCTAGGTTTCCCTGTTTGTGACTAATGTACACCACTAGCACTGTTTTCTAAGAACACGATAAAAGATTCATTATTATTTCTTATTATCTAGAAAATCGATTGTTCTGGGTTTTGTAAATGAAGCAGTTCGACGAACAGTAACTTCTACTGCGGAATGATACAATCCAAATAAGTTTTGGTATCGGATTTTCAACAGAAATCTGTTACAGGATAAAAAAAAGTAAGCTGTTTTACCGTGAGAGAAGGGTTGTATATCATTAAAAAAAGTTACATATCAACTTCATAGCCTGCTTTAACTATTACTTAAGATAGTGACATACAACAAAGTGTAGGGTATTAGACTGAAAACCCCTAAATGGGGATGGGGTAAATGGTACGAGCGAGGTGGCATGAAAAATACTCTCTTGTTAATATCACACAACTAAGATATCAATATTATTCGAATGGTCGTCTATTCCTAGTTTTAATTTTATTTTACATATATATTTTTAAAATGAGACTTTTGGGTTTAGTAATACTTGTTGAAGTTTTTTTCTACCAAAAGACCTCTTCTTTTTGCTAACTTTTGTCGAATTTTCTGGTTTTCTATTTCATTCATCCGACGCAATTTTTTTCGTTTTTATCCTGAATGGTGTTCTTGGCAGGTAGCTTTAGTGACTAAATTTTTGAAAAAACATTTATTTTCAAGTTAAGTGCTGCGTATCATTTTTCCTACTTTCTCTCTACCTGTTTCCTTTCCGCAGTTCAGATTAGGTGCAGGCTATATTTCCTATCCACTTTTTTCAATCAAATTCACTACGACAGTAAACAAGTGCTTTAAAGTCAAGCCAGTGCTCGAGATGAAATAAAATAAACTTAATTATGTCTACATTTTCCTCAACAAGGTCCATGGGAACATCCAGGGCGTGGCCCAGGGTCTCTTCCTTTCAAAAACAGCTTTTCCTTGAACGAAGTTTGCATACTTCGCTCAAATAAGCCAATTAAAAATGGGCTGAGCCGCGCCATGGTTCTCAATTTCATCCATTGAGAGTAGAAACAGCCTTTAAACAGTAAGGGCCTATTCCCAAATAGGATTCACTTTGTGAACAGTTGCAAGAAGATAAAAAAAAATATGGAACATAAAATCTTTAAAAAAACTATTGAAGCCGATCATTATATTTGAATATTAAAGGATTTGTCAAGCGGTAAGGTCCCACTATCATCAATGACGCAAGGTTCTTTCGGTGTTGTGCCGTCAACAGCAACTTCCTCCACTTTTTTAACGACATCCTAAAAGAAAACAGAGAAGGCGAAGCAAGGTAAGAGCATAGTAAGTCAAGTGTGGAAAATAGTACAAAAAGTACTCAGTTAACACAGAGGACAATCTACAACTTCTATTACTTATATACTTGATTTTGTCTGGCTCTAGTAGGCTTTTTCGGAATTGTTGTATGCACTTTCCCATGGATTTTTTTCTTTAATCTAGTTTAACCCAGTTTCATGCATTTGACCTATTTATCCCTTTCCGCTTTTCTCTTTACTCTCTGACTATTTCCAATACTGTCTTCTTTTCCTATTTTACCTCCCGACTTGAATCCAAATGTTTATACCTGGAGAGCAGCGTGGTAGCATTCCGTCTTCCCAGGAGTCAATTCCTTGCAAATAAAAACCCCCACGATAAACATTAGTATGTAATTAAAATCACGGAATACCTTATGCCGGCGTGCGAGTCCAAGTGTCGGGTCAATAAATCCTGTTTCTTTATTCACAGTTTTCGCTTGTCAGTCTAGTCTCATTTCACTTACAGGTGTTAGGATGGTAAATATATTGCTTAAATAATCATCTCTGTTTTTCTGTATTCCAAAAGTAGTATCAAACAACCATGATCCGTTTTTAATACGCTATTTTTTTACGTTTTAGGAAGACCAAGTAAGTTCTGACGCGGTGTTTCTTAATTTCTCAGAAATGTTATCTCAAATGTTCCTTAGTTGTTTCTTAGATGTTTTCCAAACACTTTGCGATTTCAAAAACCACTAAAATCTTGCATAGGTTTTAAAAGAATTGTTTACTTTTTCATTTTCATACTCTTAAGGTAGACGCAATGGGCAAGAGTGAAGATGATGACGATGATGATGACGATGACGATGATGATGATGACGATGATGATGACGATGATGATGATGATGATGAAGATGATGATGACGATGATGATGACGACGATGATGATGATGATGAAGATGATGATGAAGATGATGATG
>RDPX01000365.1:547170-564449 GCA_003991215.1 Morbakka virulenta
GAGGCTCGGCTGAGGTGGTATGGCCACGTTCGAAGAAGAGAGGAACAGGATTGGATTTTTAAAGCATGGGCAGAGCCAGTGAAGGGAAAGAGATCAAGGGGAAGGCAGAGGTTGAGATGGCGAGATACCATCAGGAGAGACATGGAGAAGAAAGGAGTGAGAGATAAACAGACAATGGAAAGACTACTATGGAGAAGGAAGATTCGTGCTGCAGACCTCTGATCTTTGGGAACCTGCAAAGAAGAAGAAGAAGAAGAAGAATTTGAAATGAATGAAACGAAACAATTACATTTTACTTCCAACTTTCGAATTTTTCAAAGGAAGTCGAGCCCTCCAAAGAATTAAGCCATTGTTTTGCTGTTGCAACTTTCAAATTTTCAAAATTAGTTCAAACTTTACAAGTGAACTTTGTTGCAGAGTTTTTAAATTAGAATTCAAATGACTAAAACTAAAGAATATGACACATATTGATAACAGCAATAGCGTATATATTGTTGAAGAATATTTATCCTCTATAAAGATTCATTTAAATAAAATAAAATAAAGCTTCAGCAACTGCCTGGTTCTATTGCACTTTTAAAATGTTTTGATTTTGTTACTGTTAACAAGGAAAATAAAAAAACTACTATTGCATTTACAAATTGCTTTGTTTTTATTATGTTTTGTTTCGAAGATCTTATCTTAGTTGAAAAAGGGTTGAAATGCCTATTGGTCACTACAACAGCTGCAAAAGCTTTGGTTAAAACATGTAAAGTAACATTGAAAGTAACAGTTTTAGCTCAGCTTTTGACACCATTTGAAGTTTACACTTGCTTTCTGGAGAATGCAAATTCGATTAACCAAAGACCTATTTGAAGAATAGCAAATGACCTTGATGATGATTCCTATATGTGTCTGAATCATATATTGCTGGAAGAGCAAGTCCAACTGCATCACAAAGTCTATTTAAAGATGCAAGAAATCCAAAACACAGTAAAATTTGTCCAGCGATCAGTAGCTTCTTTTTAGAAACGTTGGTCTAGAGATAGATCGCCAGCATTAGCATCATGAACCAAATAAATTACCAGCGAAGAAATGTAGACATTAGAAGCATTGTACTTGTAAAGAATCTAAACACACTGTGAGGACAGAGGACTATTGCAAAAGTTATGCAAGTGTCTCTGAGTGACGATGGGAGGGTGAGAAACGTAAACGACCATACCCACAAATATGTACTGAGTAGGCCTGTAAATAGGATTGGAGTAATGTGCCCAGTTGAAGACTATGAGAAGTAATTATTTTGTTGCTGCTGTTTTTGTTGATAATTTAGTAGTGCGTGTGTATGTATAACTTGTGTAGAGCTATAAAGTTAATGTTTATGTTAGTATGATAGGTGGATATGTTTGGTACAGAATACTGCGTTTATGTTGTGAAGTGGGAGTACTTTGTATTGCAAGTTTTCTTAGTGACACGATTCTCGTTGTATTTTGCAGAATTGTTGAGAAATGTGGTTAAAGAAATATTGGTACATACTTGCAATAGTCTGTCTAGGTACATGAATGTACCAAAGGAGACGTTAAATTTAATTATATATTTGGTCACAAATAATAAATATTCTCGAAGAAAGAAAACATGGTCCATAAAATGAGGAAGAATGTATTGTAAAATCATTCCTACAAAGGCTTCAGGGTAGTTAAGGCTCATAATAGTAGTGGGACTCAAAATAGGTATGTTTAGGCAGAGTATCCAGACATGTTAGGAGATGTTAAAAGATTGATTCTCCACAGAAGTAAGTAAACTAATTGTTCGTTTTATATACTGACGTGTATTGATTTCATTTCGGTAGAATTAATTAAACAAAATAAAATTATTTACAACAAAAACGGGATATTAGAAAAGATAATGATTAAACTGTGAGAAATTGTTTAATAAGAGAACATTTGAGTTAACAAGATATTTATATTAGTATTATGTTAGAAATCAAGGAATTAAATGTAAGGCTTGTTTGGTTTTAACAATAATGTTTTATTTTGTTTTCAGATTGAATTGCAACTTATGTGACGTGTTTGGTTGATTTATGTATCAGTTTCAAAGTAAACTACATGCGTTTACATTCCAATAAATTCATGTAATGGCTACTCCGATAAGAGAAAATCTGTTTCTTTAATATCTGGTTTTATTTTGGCGGTACATTCTGCATTAAAGTGGCAGTAATAAAAATTATTAGAAAGGCATAATTTGACTTTGCGTCGATCACCAACAGTCTGCTTAAAGATACCTGATGGCTATGTCTTAAAGTTGATCATTTTTTTGCTACATTCGACACAAGCAAAATAAATTGTAACCAAAAGATAACATAATTATTGAATGCCATGAAATTAACTCATGGAGTGACGCGATTTATATGTCAATCATGAAAGAAAAACTTGCTAAAGAGGTATTTGATCACTCGACAAGGAATTTGAAAAAATGGACTGATAGCGTTGTTGAGTACAAGACATTAAAGTGAAGCCATACATCCTGTCATCAGAAAGCCGTCTATACCAGAGTGGATAAAGAAACAGTGGGGGCAAAGCAGTTCTAGTATTCCAAGGCATAAACTGGGTGAACCAGGCTCTTACAGAGGACTACCTTTGGTTCTGCATGTCCACTCTACACAGGCTGCTTGTGTACTACAGCCTTAATTGGTATTTTATTAGGAAAAGAATATTCTTTATATATATAGGAAAAGAAATATTCTTTTAAAAAACTAAAAATAAATCAAGCTGCCATCCCAGGTAGATCGTCAGAGTTTATTCAGAGACCCTATACTTTTTGAAACAAGCCTTTTAAAGACAGTTACATCCTATCATATAATGAGTAGTCTGAGTTTGGAAAACAAGAATTTATGGAAGCAAAATCTCACAAGTCTGCACCGTTTGAGCAAATTGTTGTTTGGATTATCAATGCTTGGAAGAACATTTTACATGATATTTTTATCAACTGTTTTAGGATTTGGGGTCTAACAAATAAACTAGACCGATCCGAAACAAAGAGATTGTAATTTTCCTGGATAACAAATGCTGTCACAGCCTACTAAAAGAATTATATGATCATCTCAACCCTGCTAGTGAGTTCACCAGTGACGATATTGTTGAAGAAAAACAAAACGAGGAGAAAAACGCTTTGTTAGACATCGATTTTTAAGATGAATCAGACATCATTGTTAAAAAAAATAAATTTCATGTCTTAAAATTCTATTACTTTGGTATATTTTATGATGTATTAATGTCAAATTTGAGCTGGAGATCTTTTTGATATTAAATAATAGACAATCCCATTGTTTATCCCTGTGCTGAAAATTTAAACTTTAGGATAGGCAGAGGAACTATTCCCCAGATGTTCGTACTCAGGAATATTTGGAACAAGTCAACGAATGGAATGTCATTCTGTACATACACTTTGTTGACTTGGTAAAGACTTTCGAGTCCATACACAGCGACAGGCTCTGGATCATCATGCGTCAGTATGGAATTCCCATGAAACTGATTCAGTTGGTCCAGACCTTCATGAGGACTTAGAGTACTCAATTTTTGACAAAAGTTAAACAACAGATTGGTTCCCAGTGACAACCGCAATTAAACAGGGCTGTTCTGTGTTAGAATTCCTCTTCCTTCTGGTGTTCAACAGAATCTTGTGGAAAAAACAGAAGTTTAGGGATCAGGAGTCAAATGGGACTTTACAACCTTCCTGGAATACCCCAATCTTGATTATGACCTCTCCCTTCTATCATCCACCATGAGCCCTCTACAGCAGAAAAGATCGAGAATTGAGACAAATGCGGCTAAAGTTGAACTGAAGCTTAATGACAAGAAGTGAAAAGTAATGAAAACCAACAGCAGGAACGAAGGAAAGCTGAATGTTAGAGAGAACGAAGTAGAAAAGGTAAAGATTTTCTCACATCTGAAAGCCAATGTGGCAAAGGATGTTTGAGGCATAGCAGACGTTAGAAAGAGAGTAGTCTTATCAGGCCAGCGATTTCAGCTGAAAGACAAATACCTCGCTTTTCAAGAGCCTTGTATTATCAGTACTGCTATACGGATGTGAGTTTTGGAAATTGACCAACGAAGAGGAAGGAAAACTAGACATCTTACAGATCACGGATCTTAGGGTGATATTGAAGTTCCAATTGAAACAACACATCTCCAATAAGACAGTTCTAGAGATGGCAGGGGCAGAGAGGATCAGCGAGAAGGTAAGAAGACGAGATGGAACTGGATTAGCGATGTATTGAAAAAGGACCAGTGGGATATCTTAAGAGTAAAGGAAGAAAAGCACTCCAAAGACAATCTGGCCAAAAGTTGTGGAGTTAGAGTGGAACGGTGCAACCTGGAGGACATGGAATTCAGCATGCCTTGCAGTTGCAGACCATTCATAGGAGAAAAAGGTTGTCTAAGGCTTGTGTACACCATGGTATAGAGAGATTTAAGGTAAGGTAAGTTATGCCAAGTAACAACTTTGAGGCACCCAGAGAAACACTATATCAAGCAAATTGTTAGAGAAATTTTAAACAGACATGTGGGAAATTATAATGATAGAAAAAGGATCTGTGGTGGTTGTCTATTTATCTTTATTGTTACTGTTGGTTATACCTCATTACTGGTGATTGTTATCAATTTTTTTTTGCTGAAAGAGTAAACAGGGTTTTAAGGCTGCCACAGGGAAGTCTTCTCCTAAGCAAAATGCACTAAAAGAGCTTCAGAGCTTTTTAGAGAAGTCGACCTTTTCAAGTGTTAGGCCGAACAGTTTAACTGGCAATTGACCTTAAATGTAACCAATCACAGAAACAAGAAAAAATTTTAACCCTCCTGATCTTGAAGAGATAATAACGTTAGGCATTAGAAGGAGAACAGACGATATCAGAAAATTATTAGTGATTGCACTGAGTCAAAGCTAACGGGCTAGCTTAACGACTAAAGAGCCTTTTAACCACATTAAGTGGGAAAATGATGAAGATGGCTCCACCTGGAAAGGGGAAGCGAGAAAGACCTAAAAGGACTCGGTGATTTAAAACATGAAGAAAAAAGGACTGTCTGTGAGCGACATCCACAGCAGGCAGAAGTGGAAAAAAGTAGTCCGCTGTGGTGATCCCTGACGGAAAAAGCCGAAGGACGAAGAAGAAGAAGAGGAAAATGCCAAATAGCCATTTATGCCGCCATATTTATGCTATTTCTTTTACAGATTTCTGCTTGAACTGGGCACACCTCCATATGGAATGAGCCTGAAGACAAGCACGACATTTCAAGCTTGTACTCTTGCCGCAGTTATTGTTCCGGACGGCTTCTCCAAAGCGTAGTTGCTACTTTTCCCCCTGTTCTTGATCACAGGCTTTTAATGGTTTCAGCAGCAATCGTCTGGAATTCTGCATCATAGATCAGTCACAGACGGAGCGACTGCAGCCCCTCTGGTCTGACCTTCTCGAATCCTCACTCCGGTAGTTGGTCAGCATATTCTCAGTCAGTTTCATTTGAGCCTACGAGTAGAGCGATGCATTGCCGAGTTCATCAGTTCTTCCAGCTTCTTAAAGGTTGACCACCAATAAGTCCAGGTGGTCAGCCAGGTTTTCCACGTCTTTGACCACTCCCGGTCTGATTGACCGGAACTGATCTAACTCGTCGAGATTTATTGCACCATTTCGGCAAAGTTCACCATTTTTTCACTCTAGTCGACATTTTGCAGCTTCGTAGGTAGCAGCCAAAGCCCCAGTCCTTCAACCAGCTTCAGCGCTTCTCCTTTTAGATTAACTGCAACGCTGTAGGAGCTTGTACTCGGCTGTGGCAGGGGCTTGGTCTACTCAAGTCATGAATGCGGCTTTCCAGCTGTGATATGTCTTCTTATCCCCGGAGAAGACAGCGATGCTAATTTTTCATGGCTGTCTCCACATATCATGACCAAGTTCCACATTCGCCATTTTCCTCTCCAACTTGTCAGAAGATATGTCCCAACCCGAACTGAAGCAAGTGTCGTCAATACCAGTCTCGTCAGACGTATCGGCCCCGCCATGAGACCAGATTTCGGAACATATTTTCTGAATCTGTTGCCTTTCATAGATGGGAATCTGTGAATGAAAAAAACGGCCCCACTGTTTACCAGGGGTTCCATCAATAAAAAACCCAACTGCGTGGACTCTCAGCAAAAGGAACTTTTATTGAAACAAAATCCCAAACCTTTTTCTGACGAGAAAGCTCTTAACCTGAAAGCAAAAATGAGATATGTGGAGATTCCAAATTCATCATTCCTATCGTCAACATTAACGACAATGATGCTCACTTTTCACTTTAAACACAATAAATTAATTGAAATCACCACCAGAGTTAACCAATCCAACTCAAACAACATTGCTAACTTTAATAGACACACAGATGATTAAACACAAAGCAGTCAGGTTTTTTTGAAGAGCTATAGTTTCTTNGGGAGGAGAGAAAGAGAGCGAGCGAGCATGGTAGATCACACCCAATGTTCAACAAGTCAAATTCCTAAGGCATTCAGAGTAAAGAAAGAAAAAGCAATTAAGGGAAGCATTGAAAATTCTGGTGAAAAAGAAAGATGAAAGGGAAATAGCGAAAGGAATTTCGAAGATGCAGTAACAAAAATAAATTTTCTTTGGTAAAGGAAATTGCATTCTACCGATGCTAATAGGAGTGTGGCATTTCCATTGAATAGCATCAAAGATAAGAATATTGCATATGTAATCTTTATGTCATATATATTTTAGATACGCTTTATGTTATCCAATTCTTTTTAAGCATTGTTTAATGTTGAGTCCTGTATAGAACTAGATGAATCGTTTATATGAATGAAATTACATTACATTTTGATTCTAATATATATTGCTGAACAATGTACAATTCGAATTAAAATTTATAAAGTATATTACTTTATTTTACATAACATTTTTGAGTTTGATTATCAGGACTTAAAATATAACAAATATTTGAAAATAAATAGGAGTCATATTTATTTCTGTGGCATTTTCAGTAGTAATTTAGCATTTGCCACAAAGTTCGATAACAGGAAATCCTATAACAGTTTATTCTATATCGAATACCCACCGCCGGTAGTTGGTCAGCATATTCTCAGTCAGTTTCTTCTAAGCCTTCAGGTAGAGCACTGCGTTGCCGAATTCCTAAGTTCTTTCAGCTTCTTAAAAGTTGGCCACCAAAAAGTCCCGGAGATCTGCCAATTTTTCCACGTCTTTGGCCATTCCTGTTCTGATTGACCGGAACTGATCTAACTCCTCGAGATTTATTGTAACTTTTCGGCAATGTTCACCATATTTTCGCTCTAGTCGTCTCTTCACAGCTTCGTAGGTAGCAGCCAAAGACCCAGTCCTTCTACCAGCTTCACCGCTTCTCCTTTTAGATAACTGCAAAGCTGTAAGAGCTTGTATTCGGCTGTGACAGAGGCTTGGTCTATGCACGTCATGAATGCGGCTTTCCAGCTGTAATAAGTGTTCTTTTCCCCGGAGAAGACAGGGATGCTAATCTTTCGTGGCTGTCTCCACATATCATGACCAAGTTCCACATTCGCCAGTTTCCTCTTCCGTTTGTCAGAAGATATGTCCCGTCCCTACTCGAAGCAAGTGTCGTCAATACCAGTCTCGTCAGATGTATCGGCCCCCGCTATGAGACCAGATACATCATCGTCAGTATCTTTCGGAGACACAAAGACGACGCTCCCTCCAGGATGTTTGTAGATACCAGGTAAATGATGAGACGAGTGCTTCACAGCTGCTTCAGTTCGAGGTCGGTCTCCGAAACTTTCACAAAGATGTCCACTAGAGATACTTGGGGATGCAGCTGCAGCTGTAGCTTTGATTCTTGACAATGGCGGCAAACACTGCTGTAAAATTGTCATCAAAAGTAGGGTCGCCCACTTCCCGATCGTCCTCCAATGGCGAGTCCTCCAGTTGCTTGAGTTGACTGGCCAAGGCTTCCTGCTTGCGAATGTAGTATTGGTCAAGTGCCCGTCGTTCGTCCTTTATTTCGCAGGCATCCCGCAGGTCTCCAACTGACTTTACGGGTTCGTCCACGTAGGCATGATCTGCCAACATATCGAAATGGATACTTGCCTCGCGCAAGCTTCTATCTCCCGCTTGTCCTGTCTTCAGTCAAGCGGCTCGAGTGTGTTCCAATCTTTTGCCTTCAGTGGAGACATCTTTGCCGTGATGCCTCTCTTCAAGTTGCTCTTTCTCGTCTGGTTGCCTCTTCGTAGTCCTTCCCTCGGCTCTAATTTCCGGGTTCCGGGACGCTTTTAGCCATGTAGAGATGCTCTCTTGTCTTGTGGTTTGACTTTGTCTCCACTGCCTACCGCCAAATTCTTCCCATAACGCATCTAAGTAGTCTTGCACCCTTCGGCCCAAATCTTCACAGTCTTTGTTCAAGAGTTGCAACTCGTCAGTGTACTTCTCGGGTTTCTCGAAGTCCCGATTCACACTGCACTGTTCATTCAGAGCAAAAATGTTGGCCTCCACTACATCGACGGCTGCTGCGACCTTGCCACGCATCTTCTCGACTTCCTGATTGTCGTATACATTGCTTTCCAGGATCCTTAGTAGGCTATTCTTGGCCTTGGTGTACTGCATTTTTGGTACTGTCTTGTTCTGCTTCAGTTGAACCATCAGCTCCTTCATACGATAAGGTGATGGAGAGACTTCATCTGTAACCGCTGTTCCAGCAATATAGACAATCAAGAAAAATGAAGGTCCCGTGTTATAAACCTTATTTATAGTGTTATAACTCTGGATAGTCATTTTTATTGGTTGTCTCAAACTCGTAATTTTTGTTCGTATAAATATTAGACGAAGTTAACTGGTACCTCTGCGGTTCATCAAACATTTGTGTGCATACATTTTTCACTGAATGTATATATATACATACATATATATATGTATTTATATATGTGTATATATGTATATATATGTATATATATGTATATATATGTATATATATGTATATATATGTATATATATATATATTCAGATTTATGAGTAAGAAAAACTCTAACTTTACAGTTTTTCTTACTCATACATCTGATTATATGATAGCTCTTACATTTTAATGTGGTAGAGCACTGTTGTTGATGACATTTCATATTCATTTGTTAATATATGTATCTTTATGTATATATATATATATATATGTATATATATGTATATGTATATGTATATATATTTAGTTTACTACGGTGTCCTTTTTTGTGCAGCTTAGTATGCACAATTCAGCACTTATTGTAAAAATTTCAGATATTCTAGAAACAAAACACAAAAGTAGTACTAATTTCAAATGAATTGTTTATTGTGTTTTTCTTTTCTACCTTAAATAAGTAGTTGAATTGTAAATGGACGGAATGGCGAGTCGTTGAAGAATTGTTGCAATGCCTCAACATGGGGATATAATTGCCCCTGCACAGAAAAACACAAATGGTCTTGGAAACCACGAATTCAAAGCGTTTAAAGACAGGAAGAACAGAGAATGAACAACAGTACTTAATAGCCAGATCAGGAGAAAGAGAGTGAAAAACCGATGTGTTCAACTTGTAAAGAGCAGTTAACAAGGTCAAAGTATTTCATGGCAGGACAAAGCTGTGGAAAGAAGAATCCAATGAAGTAACCCATGGGATTGTGAACCTGCAAGAATTAGTTTCCTAATTATTTCTGTCTACGATGTGCTCCTTAGCCCTACAAACATGTTTAGATGGAAACAATCTGAAAATGCTGAATTAAAATGAGGAAAAATAGGAACAAAGCACAACATTCCCTTAAATTGACAACTAGTACTAGAGCTTCTCAATACTTGGAGACATAATCAAATCTCTAACATTTTATCCAGTGCAGTCCAACAGAAAATAAATAATATAACTGAGAGCGAATGGCCACAAATTTAGCTGAAACATAAAGTACAGTTATGTAAAGAAGGTACACAGCTAAAACTAAAGCCCAAGAAGACTTGCGATGATCCTATGTGAGAGAGGAAATGGGAGTTGAATGTAAACCTTGGAAACAAGTTCTTCTTTCCTCTTTCCATTAGGATGAGCGCCGACTTAGAGGTTTCGTGTGAGGAACGGAGAATCGTCAAATGTATAGAACTGTTGTTTTTTTTCAGTACCTTGAATGGGGGGCTTTGATGATGCATTGGTTAGAATGGATGAACGTTATAAAAACGTGGTGGAGGAATGCAGAGATTCCGGCTTGCCTGTCCACTTTTTAATAATTGAGGTTGGAACTGGCATTGGAGAAGAGTTTACTCTTTACTTAAAGATATTGGATATTTCATTAAAGACTAGACAGACCTGATAAGAAGACTTCAAGAAACCGTTGAGAAAGCGAGCTACTATATTTGGCTAAAAGGAGACAATGATTGAACACCAAAATGATTTCGATGGCCATTGAACATCTTAATTGACTCTGCACGAAGTATGCATACCTCACCAAAAAGAACGTAGGAGGCTTCGCCACGGTTGTTTGTTTTAATGAGATGAGCCGAAACGACAGCCAACAGTGATAACAAACTGATGATATGCTCCATCGTATTTTATCATGAAGAGCTGCAAAAGGCGAGCACTGTAAGGATATCTTTTTCTCTTCTTAACAGAGAATGACATCCGTTCTTCTTATTCATTAGTTCCAAACAGAAACACAACAAGGCATTAAGAATTTCAACATTCATATAAATATATTAAAGCAGACAAGTGGATTACTCCTTTCGATGAAAATAACTCAAAGCGAATTAACACAAGAGTACGGTACATGATTTGTAATTGAGAGTCTTCAGTTCTTCTGAGGATCTTATTCCGTTTCACTTGTTTTCATTGTTTTTATTGATTTATTTTATCGCTTTCTTTCTGCTCCTGTGGCACATATGGTATCATCTTCTTCAACCCTTCCTTCTTCTTCTTCTCTCTCTCTCCCTCTCTCTCTGTCTCTTTCTCTAGGTGCCACATCCATTTCAGACGTTGGCGATCATGGTTCTCCACAGATTCGTCTCTCTCATCATATATACCAGATCTCCAGTTTTTATATCTTCCTTCTCAGTTGCTGATATACACTTTTTAATATGACACTTAAGACTTTCCAAGTATGTTAATCTTTGTCTTCTTCTGCTTCTTTTGCCTTCAATACGACCTGTAAGTGTAAGATTTTCTACTTCTTTCTTTCTCATGCTATGTCCCATAAACCTCATCTGTCTTTCACGGATTGTTTTTATCAGACACCTTTCTGCTCCAGCTTTTCTCAAAACTTCCTCATTTGTTTGATGGTCTATCCATGACATTCTCATCATTTTCCTGTAAAACCGCATTTGAAGAGCTTCTAGTCTCTTTTGCATTGATTGTGATATTGCCCAGCACTCACAACTATATAACAGAGTAGAGATTACATAACCTTCCAGTACCCTCTTCTTTGTAGCCATTGATATTTTGCGGTGTTTCAAGATCCTCGTAATCTTTTAAAAGTACCTTTTCCTTTTGCAATCCCTTTCCTTCTCTTGATTTCCAGATCACACTTTCCATTATCTGTTATATAGCTACCTAAGAAATTGAACTTGTCAACTTGCTGGATGTGGTCTTTTTCAATATATAACTCGCACCTGGGACTTTTGTTCTTACTTACCACTATGCATACTGTTTTCTTGCGATTTATTTCCAGTCCTTCCCTTCTACTTTGATCAACTATTTCATCTAGTAGCCTTTGTAAACCTTGTTCTGAACTTGCAACCAGTGTTAGGTCATCTGCAAATCGTATATTGTTGAAATTATGACCTCCTACAGAAAACCCTCTCGAATTTTCTAGGTTGAATAAATCAGGTAAAAACACACACCTCTGTCTTACTCCTCTCTTAATCACTCATCTCATTATCTATTCTCATACAAGCAGTTTGATCTTAATAAAGATTTCGTATAAAGCGTAAGTCCTTCCCATCGACGTCTAATCCCTCAAGATCATTGAATAGCTTTTCATGCTGCACCCTATCAAATGCTTTGGTGTAATCAATAAAACAAACATATAGATCTCTTTGCAATTCTATTGCTCTTTTTGACAGCATCCATACCATAAAGATAGCATTTCTGGTACCAGTATTTTGCCTGGATCGTGCATTTCTGAAGAAGACGAAAGATAAAACGTTTAGAAGATGAAGCTGTTTTTACTGAGTAGTCTGAGTAGATATAAAATATTTCAAAGTTTTTTATGCAATAGAGGCCTATACATATATGTATATTTATATATATGTATATGTATATATATGTATATGTATATATATGTATATGTATGTATATATATATGTATGTAAATATATATAATATTGTTGTATGAGGTACCTCACATCACAAGAGAATGCTCAGTTGCAATGTAGAGTGCCTGTTTCACCAGTATTACCTTAACGGTAATTAAAGGAATAAATATATACCTACCATTAGTTTTATGTCTTGCCATCATTATGGCGCTAATAACATTTAAGCATCATGGAATAGTTAAACTTGTAACTTGTAGTAATAATCTGTAATTGACTATATTATAGTTATAGATTATTATAATGACAGGTCACTAGATATTGCTAAATAGGAATTTGTTTCTGTATCGACACTCAGTTACCAGGTGTGCTCTTTTCTTCGGAAAGCCATTTGTATTTTCCATCATGATGCACACATTTCACTTGAGCATACTTTACACCTCCTGACACCACATTTGTATGGTGATCTATGAAAAGCAGTCCTTCATTTAAAGGAGTTGTCAATCCCATTAGTTTAGAGATTCCAGATATGTTTCGATAATTTACTATTCTTCAACTATATACAGTGCTTGAAATCTTTGGTTTGGCTTCCGTATTGCTTTTTAATTCAATCCTAAAAGGAACACACTACATCTCACATTAAACACATTTTTGCTTAAAATCATATCAATAGGGTAGGAAAGTATGTCATTTTACTGCGATGATGGGCTGAAATCGACTTGGCTTATGAGGTTTTGCCCAAAGCTGCGTTCGGCTTGGCGAAACACAGAGTTCACATGTGGGGGTATTTGGACATTTCAACATCACAGAGAAAACCAATTGAAACACATGAAAAAAAAAAAGAAGCAATCAACCATTATCCATGGTTGGTTGTTTCATTTTATCACTGAAATGCTCTTCATGGATTTCATTAATTTGAAANTTGTAAACCTTGTTCTGAACTTGCAACCAGTGTTAGGTCATCTGCAAATCGTATATTGTTGAAATTATGACCTCCTACAGAAAACCCTCTCGAATTTTCTAGGTTGAATAAATCAGGTAAAAACACACACCTCTGTCTTACTCCTCTCTTAATCACTCATCTCATTATCTATTCTCATACAAGCAGTTTGATCTTAATAAAGATTTCGTATAAAGCGTAAGTCCTTCCCATCGACGTCTAATCCCTCAAGATCATTGAATAGCTTTTCATGCTGCACCCTATCAAATGCTTTGGTGTAATCAATAAAACAAACATATAGATCTCTTTGCAATTCTATTGCTCTTTTTGACAGCATCCATACCATAAAGATAGCATTTCTGGTACCAGTATTTTGCCTGGATCGTGCATTTCTGAAGAAGACGAAAGATAAAACGTTTAGAAGATGAAGCTGTTTTTACTGAGTAGTCTGAGTAGATATAAAATATTTCAAAGTTTTTTATGCAATAGAGGCCTATACATATATGTATATTTATATATATGTATATGTATATATATGTATATGTATATATATGTATATGTATGTATATATATATGTATGTAAATATATATAATATTGTTGTATGAGGTACCTCACATCACAAGAGAATGCTCAGTTGCAATGTAGAGTGCCTGTTTCACCAGTATTACCTTAACGGTAATTAAAGGAATAAATATATACCTACCATTAGTTTTATGTCTTGCCATCATTATGGCGCTAATAACATTTAAGCATCATGGAATAGTTAAACTTGTAACTTGTAGTAATAATCTGTAATTGACTATATTATAGTTATAGATTATTATAATGACAGGTCACTAGATATTGCTAAATAGGAATTTGTTTCTGTATCGACACTCAGTTACCAGGTGTGCTCTTTTCTTCGGAAAGCCATTTGTATTTTCCATCATGATGCACACATTTCACTTGAGCATACTTTACACCTCCTGACACCACATTTGTATGGTGATCTATGAAAAGCAGTCCTTCATTTAAAGGAGTTGTCAATCCCATTAGTTTAGAGATTCCAGATATGTTTCGATAATTTACTATTCTTCAACTATATACAGTGCTTGAAATCTTTGGTTTGGCTTCCGTATTGCTTTTTAATTCAATCCTAAAAGGAACACACTACATCTCACATTAAACACATTTTTGCTTAAAATCATATCAATAGGGTAGGAAAGTATGTCATTTTACTGCGATGATGGGCTGAAATCGACTTGGCTTATGAGGTTTTGCCCAAAGCTGCGTTCGGCTTGGCGAAACACAGAGTTCACATGTGGGGGTATTTGGACATTTCAACATCACAGAGAAAACCAATTGAAACACATGAAAAAAAAAAAGAAGCAATCAACCATTATCCATGGTTGGTTGTTTCATTTTATCACTGAAATGCTCTTCATGGATTTCATTAATTTGAAAACAAAGTTCACGGAGCTCATCTCCATTGCTTGCAAACAAGCAATATTGACTGATCATGTCAACTGTATTTCTGAGATCAATCATTTTCGGTCTTTGCATGGAACATCACATTGGTCATCTTCATCTTGGCTACCTTCTTTAGCATCTTGTTTCCGCAGCTCAGCAATAATTTCGTTTTCTTTCGTGAAAGAAATTCCAGTCATTACGTCATCATCAACTGAAAGAAACGTCCTTAGCAGCTGCAGCAACAGGAACAATATCTTGGTTTTTTACTCACAGTGTCTCCATCTCAGCAACACGATCTTCGAATGGTTAATCCTCATCTTACAATTCTCTTCTTTTTAATGCTTCTAAAACACCTGCCTTTTCAAAGCAATTAATCACTGCTTTCTTTGTAATCACACGTTATGCAGTTACAAGCATATTAATTGCACTGATTATTCCAATATAAGGGAGTGGATTGTGGATCAGGTCCTTGGTTATCCAAGGGCCTGATGAATGTCTAAACAACTAGGAGGCGATAGTTTCCTTTAGGGCTGCAGATCTTTTTTTGATCCATTGGATGAGCTTTCCATGTGGTGAATGGAGGAAGAAAAATCAAATTGACATCCTTGAGATCATTCAATTGTGGATGGGCATAGCAGTTATCAACAAGATAGGCAACTTTTGTTTTCTATGCAAAGAATATACAGTTTTGTTCTCAGATTCATTCTTTGAATCCCAGCAAAACCTCGGGGCTTCTTAGCTTTTCCAATGATAAACAGGTAATTT
Organism: Morbakka virulenta; assembly: GCA_003991215.1. Classification (NCBI taxonomy): domain Eukaryota; kingdom Metazoa; phylum Cnidaria; class Cubozoa; order Carybdeida; family Carukiidae; genus Morbakka; species Morbakka virulenta. The sequence goes on from RDPX01000365.1 coordinate 562,571, forward strand.
GTGACCCAATGCAATAGCAACTGCCATCTCTGTCATTCCAAATTTGCTGAAATAGCCATCTACACATAGATTTCTTAGATTTCAAGTGAAGACTCTTGCTTGGTAGGCACCTATAAATGCCTTCCAAATGTGACTTTGATAGCACAGTTGATAATGATGCTTCATTCCACGGTGCTATCATTTCAGCAGTGACAGACTTTGCCTCTCAAGATACGGTTTGAAAACTCATACTGAGCCAATTCTTCTAACAACAAGTCCAACCATCTGATGCTTGAAAATCCTTGAATCTGATTAATTTAGCTCATTAAAATGCTTTGACTTAGAAATTGTTCCGTCAATGGGTACATCCTGACTCGGTAGAAAAAAACCCATTTATTTATAGCCTAATCCAAGTTCCTTTGATATTTATCTTTGCTATCACTTCTCTGTTTGTGACCTTTGATAACAAACTTTAGTCAGTAAAGTTATCGAGCTGGCCAAGAGGTCAATATTCTTTTGTTACTAGCAAATTATAACAATTACAATAAAACCCAAGTATATTAGTACGAGGCTCGTATAATAACCTTAGTTTTCTAAGATTATTGCTTTGTTAATACATTTACCAAATAACAATGGTCTTGAATTACAATTTTGTTTCATATTAAGGAAAGAAACCACATATTGCTCTACCGTAAAGAAGCTTAGTGAAACTATCTGATGTCTGATGACTATCTGATGTTCTGATGCCCTCGTCATTGTACAATTTTCTGGTTTGTTAATGATTTTTTGTTCCCAATGCCAATATTAGCACTAAAACTAAATGTTGTGTAATTAAAAAAATACCACAAAAAAGAAAAGCAAACAAGGGTTACTCTTCTGGACAATAATAACGAGAAGAATCTCCCTTACCCAACTCTTACAAAACCCAGGGAGAATCTATTACATCCGGTCAGTGTGCACATCTATCTTAATGTAGTAGGTGGGCCCTCGGCCTTTTGGCGAAGATCAAGTGTAGAGCTCTGGTCTCTCCTTGGTCACGTCTTCGGCTATAGAGCCCAACCATGCAGGAGAGGTGTCTCGAGATGTTTGAGCCTTGGCTGATGACCAAGCCAAGAGGAAGGGCCTTCCCACGAAAGGTACTTGAGGGATGATCCGTATGTTTTGCATTTTATGGTGTCTTACGTGCTTTCTGTCCCACTTTTTCTTAATCTGTTGCCTTTCATAGATGGGAATCTGTGAATGAAGAAAATGGCCCCACTGTTTACCAGGGATTCCATCAATAAAAGACGCCACTGCGTGGACTCTCAGCAAAAGGAACTTTTATTGAAACAAAATCCCAAACTTTTTTCTGACGAGAAAGCTCTTAACCTGAAAGCAAAAATGAGATATGTGGAGATTCCAAATTCATCATTCCTATCGTCAACATTAACGACAATGATGCTCACTTTTCACTTTAAACACAATAAATTAATTGAAATCACCACCAGAGTTAACCAATCCAACTCAAACAACATTGCTAACTTTAATAGACACACAGATGATTAAACACAAAGCAGTCAGGTTTTTTTGAAGAGCTGTCGTTTCTTATTTTATTATGACATTTCACATTAAAAACTATAAAGTACAGATCAAAACAGAAATGTAGTAAAATCCCATATAACATAGGACATTAGTCAATGTTTTAAAAACATAGTAATCTTCTCCACCATTTGCTCTTCCTTTTCTCTTCCAATTTCTTTTCCCTTTCAAATGCCTCTCTGGCTAACGATGTTTTATATTTCCAGAATACTACTTTCTCTTGAAGTGAACTGATTTCTTTTTCTTTCTCATGAAAGCAAGATTCTGCCTCAACTACTTTTTTCTTGGAACTTTTCAATTCGTTTTCCAATTGATCGTGTTC
>RDPX01000365.1:567331-609587 GCA_003991215.1 Morbakka virulenta
ACAGGAGTACCTCAGATATTGTTTGGACTCATCGTTTCTTGATTTCAAGAATCCAAAAGTACAAAGAGGAATTTCTCATAACAGGAATAGATATGAGTGCAGCATTTGATACAATTAAGAGGAAAGAATTGTTAGACATTCTCAAAACTTTTCTTAACGAGGATGAAACCAGAATGATCCAATATCTACTTAGCGACACAACAATAGAAGTAAAAGCCCCATCCAATGTAGAGACACGACCATTCAATACAAATGTAGGTTCACCTCAAGGAGATGGTTTAAGTGGCTGTCTATTCACAATCTATTTTGAAGCATCACTACGTAAATTCAGATTCAAGATAAATAATTGTGAAACTCTAAATGAACACTCCTATGCAAAGCAGTATGAACCTACACATCCTGAAGAATGCATCTATGCTGATGACGCAGATTTTATAAGTACCACCAATCAAAGGAGATTACAAATTATTAATAATGTGAAAGACTCTCTAGCCACTGATAACCTTCTAGTAAATGAAACAAAGACAGAGCACACTATTCTAAAGAGAGATAATAAAGAGAACGAACTTTGGAGGCACACAAAAAAGTTAGGGTCTCTCCTAGGCGATAATGAAGATGTTATTCACAGAAAGCAACTTGCAACAGCAGCAATGAGAAAACTTACAAAGGTATGGATCCGTCACCACAAAATATCTCGTGAAGTACGTTTGAAACTGTATAATGCCTATGTCAAATCTGTGCTCCTGTACAATTGCGGAACGTGGGGTTTAACGAAAGCTGACGAGGATAACCTAGACAGTTTCCATAGAAGACAGTTACGTGAAGTTTTACATGTCAAATATCCGAACGTTGTGAAAAATAAGGACTTGTACGAAATAACTAACGAACAGTATCTATCTCTACAGATTCTGAACCATAGATGGCGCCTCTTAGGACATGTTTTACGTCTCAACAGTGACACACCTGCAAGAAAATCTATGGTACAGTATTTCGCAGAATCAACCAAATCCAAATTTCCAGGTAGACCACGTATAACACTACCTTTACTGATTGATAAAGACATTGGTCGAGCTGTTACAAACAAAACTCTCACATTTAATGATATTGTATCCTTCAAATCAACCAATGACCTTCAAAAACTATTAAATATTGCCCAAGATAGAAGTTTGTGGAAACGGTTTAGCATAGATGTATTCGCAGCTGCACAACCAGAAAAGTTGCAATCTAATTGAGGCTTGGATGCGGACAGTGCATAGTATATAATGTATGACAGCAGGTGAGAGAGAGAGAGAGAGAGAGAGAGAGGGACCGGGAGGGAGAGAGGGAGAGAGGAAGGGAGAGAGAGAGAGAGAGAGAGGGAGAGAGAGAGAGAGAGAAAGAAAGAAAGAGAGAGACAGGCGGACATAGACAGGGAGAGATACAGAGAGAAAGAGAGATACAGAGAGAGGGAGAAAGAAAGAGAGAGATATAGAGATAGAGAGGGACATAGAGAGAAACAGAGGGAGACCGAGAGAAAGAGAGAGACAGGCAGACAGACAGAGGCAGAGCAAAAGACCATGAAAGTTCAAAATATCCATAATCTATGTGTCGTAAATTTTTGATGCGCATTTTGTTACCCAACGTTTATGAAGTATTGCTTAATATTGAGTCTTTAATGAGGCTAGTTGAATCGTTTGTTTGAATAAAATTTCATTACATTTTTATGCTAATACATGTTGGTAAACAATGTGGAATTCAAATTAAAAATTATAAAGTATATTACTTTATTTTACATAACATTTTTCAGTTTGATTGTCAGGACGTAAAATATAAGAAATATTTGAACGTAAACAAGAATCATGTTTATTTTTGTGGCATTTTCAGTAGTACTTTAGGATTTGTCACAAAGTCCTATAACAGTAAGTCTTTTACCAACATCTCCAAAACCTGGAAAACCATTGGTTACCTCTCTTTCATTACTACAAACAAAATGATCAACCCAATAGGAATCTATGTTGATTTGCTAGGTAAAAAAACATACTGAATTTTACTTACCAGCACAATCTTGCCTTTTTGGCTCTACTCAGTGATTCATTCAGACAACGTCGTTGTTGTATCACTTAAGAATTTTTTACTTTATTTACGTCTGTTTATCTTCCGTTTTATTCATGGGTTCCGTCCTCTGGTCGAAATTTGGATGCAATGGTTCTCCATTCGGGACGACTTTGTGGCAGCTTCTGAATATTTTAATCCTGTCCACTGGCTGATGTTAGTAAACCATGATGTTCTCGGTCTTCCTCTTCTTCTTTTCTCATTTACTTTTCCTTCCAGCATTGTTCGGTGTAGAGAATTCTGACGAATTAAGTGGCCAAAATATTTCAATTTTTTACATATATGACATTGAATAGTCTTTTCTTGATGTTTATCCTAGTAGATGCGAAGAGGAGATAAAAAGAAGAATTGCAGTAATTAGAACAGCTTTCTTCAAAATGCATAAGGTGCTAACGTCAAGAAAGATATCTTTCTATCTAAGAAAGCGTATTCTTCAGTGTTATGTATGGTCGTCTCTCGTGTATGGTGCAGAGACATAGACACTGACCAACAAATTGAGTAAACGAGTAGCAGCCTGTGAAATATGGATGTATAGAATGATATTAAAGATATCATGAACGGAAAAGGTCACAAACAGAGAAGTGATACAAAGGACAAACATCAAGAAAAGACTATTGAATATCATACAGACAAAGGATGAAATAAATAAATCCAAGTTCTTGTTATTAGCAATGCCTGGTTTGTTTTTCCTTCGCTAAATGCACTAAAACATTTTTTCTTTGCTTAATTTTAAAGTATGCTTTTGGGAAAATTGTATTTTTCTGTGATAATGTTATTTGACGAACCGTTCTTCAGATTCTTCAGGCCATTATATTTATCCTTAGCTGACTTGTGGGCGGTCGATCTGACTGGTACAGTTCGTATTTCTCAACTGATACTTCTAGACATTAATTATTTTCAACTTGTTTTAACTTAGTCTGGCCTACTGATTTCAAATTTGAGCCACGTTGACAATTTTCATCGTAAAAACACGATTCGGTGGCCCGGATTGCAGGTTTGTTGTTTTGGAAATGCTACGTAGCCCAGACCAGAGAAGGTATGAAATGCAAAACTGTAAATAAAAAAGGAAGCATCTCTCGTTTCTAGAAACTGTACTGCATCACAGTGATTTTAAAGGGTCATTTTGAACGCAACTATCGAATTGGTCTGAAGAATATAGTTATTTAAAAATCAACTAAGAAAATTAAGTGAAGAGATTTTACCAGAATGAAAGTTGCTTTAGTCGAAGATCAACTAAAAATTTTTAGCTTGAATAGTTTTAAAATTAATCTTTTGTAAAAGGATTTCACATGTACAAGTCAAAGTGGAATGCAAAAATTAGCGAAAAACTCAAAACAAGAATAGAACCAAACAATGTTATGGACCAACATGCTGTCTGTGTTTTAGAGAATAATGAAATGATTGCTTTTTTACCAAAAGGGAGAAGGGGAATAGTTTTGATTACGATATTTTACTTTCTACCAGCATATAATTTCGGATCTTGGCATGTCGTGATAAAGAAAAAAGGAGTTCATCTGGATGATGGTGCTCGAATGAAAGTGCCATACACCTTGTATTTTGAAGGGTCACAAACTTTGACTGATATATAACAAAACCAGCTAACACTTGATTAGCAGTCACAATGAGAATCATCATTCACAAACATTAGTAAGCATTTAAATCAAAATTCCGAGAACAGAAGCAAAGATTAAAATAATTATTTTTTTGATTGATTTGGTCTTAAAATAGTTTAAGATCCTAAAAGTTCCATTATTTTTTATTGATTTTGTCTTAAAATAGTTTAAGATCCTAAAAGTTCCATTATTTTTTATTGATTTTGTCTTAAAATAGTTTAAGATCCTAAAAGTTCCATTATTTTGCAGAAATTTATTGAAGGGAAACAGAAACCAAAACAAGGGGAATTGAAAATTCGTTCAAGATAATGGATGTTTGAGTTTGCAGACAGTCGGATTATCGACTATCAATTGAATTTAAAATCTGCAGAAATAAACCGTCCTAGGTTAGATTTAAGTTGGATGTGCTTTTTTGTGCATTCTTTTCTCACTGGAATTTTTTTCGGACAGGAGATTGTGTTGCTCAAGGTGACGGATCAGTTGAGTGTGCACGCAACGTTCAAGGATTTTGGAGATAACAGGTAGGACTGAGATTGGACATGCCACTTGGAGGGTAGAAGACGATGTTGGAAGGAAAATGTTGGAAATGGATATGAGAACAAGAAGAAAGTGAAGAAGCCCAAAAATGAGTTACGTGAATGTGTTAGTTAAAGACATTAGAGGAAGAAGTATACAGATGGAAGATAATGGAGACCTGCAAGGACTCGAATACGCTGTGGCGATTGCTAAAGGGAGCAACTGAAAGAGAAAGAAGTCTTGTAAATATTATTGTCCTGCAGTTTGAACGCTGGAATAAGTGGTTTTAAAGTAGGCCCCTATTTGAATATTGATTTTGAGTAACATTCCTTGAGAAAAAGGTTCCACTTTGTGATTGTCAGCCGAACAAAAAAACTTTTCTTTGATTGAAGTGAGGACATGGCAGAGGGCGTTTTTCTGTGCCTTCTTTTCCATACGAAAACGAGGTTAAAGAGATCGGCACATTTGTTGTTCTGAATGATAAGGGAAAATGGCGGGGACGCACAAGGTGGGTATAATGTTTTAATTCACTGGCAGTTTTAGTACTTTGAGTATCTAATAATATATTAAGCAACTTTAGTACTTTGATATTGATACTATATTTTGTTACTTTATTATTGTTACTGTATTTAGAACGAGATTAGTATTGAATTGTGGGTAATAAATAGTGTAGCTGCTGATTAAATTTGTTGATTACCAAATCTGATATCATCGGCCAAGAGCCGGATGATTGAATGCTACAAATGGGTGACGACGATTAAAAAAGGTTTACATTAAATTATGGCAGCGTTATTTTTATACATTGTTCCTTTAAAAACCATTTAAATGTGGGGGAAAAACCGGGCTTTCGGCCGGGTGTAAAAGATTGTAAAGATCGCTTTTTCGTGTGACAAAGATATCGCCAAGCTGGAGTAGCAGAAAGCATTATTATTACATTCAGAGGTATAGGATATTTTTTACACATTGACTCTAGTGGAAGCGGATGAAGGTGATAATGAATATGATATCGCTAAGAAAACTTTTCCCAATTCACCCCCAAGTCAAGTATGCCATTTGAAAGACAAAAATTTAGATCGACATGTCAAGAGATAACAGAAACAATTGAATAATATCTAACATGATTGAGAATAAAGGTAGAGACGTGTAAATTTGACAATGTGGATGAACAGATTAGAGACCAAGTGATTGAAAAGTTTCATTCGGGTCATTCAAGAAGAGAATTATTAGATTCATTCACGTCTGCATCGGTGGCATCAGAATTGTAGGGTAGGTGAGGATACAAAGTTCTAAACAGGATTTGGAATTTTGGTGGCCTCTATTTTCTTTTCTTTGGAGTAAATATGAACAGTGTCATTTTAGGGGTGCTTAAGGGTTAATCAAAAATTTAATGTATATTGAAAAAGTCTAAACGTTGGCTAAACTGATACCTCAGATTTAGATAAATTCGACCTGGAGATCATCAGAGGTAGACGTTTAGTTGTAAGGGGTACTGGTTACAGGAAAAAAGTCTGGTTAACTTGAAATATATGGTGGTTTTACTTGAGTTGAACTATCTGTTGTGGTATCTCTATTTGATGGTTATTGGACTATAACTATCATTCAATCTCCTTTGAATGAATCTGCATATTCGCTCTTTACCATTTGTGGCTTTACTAAGCTAAATCTGGTCAAAGGAATTTCTCTCACAGGTAACTCTGCTGGATTTTTGCCTAAGGTGGAGTGAGGGATAATCCTGTTATGGAAAAAAACTTAGGTTTTTTTGGTAAAGAGAGGTTGATTGGTGATCTGTATAACATGCTTGAGTATATAAACATGGTGTTTGGCAAAAGAATTGGAAGTGAAGTTATACACAGGACAAAAAGTTTGTTTTATGCCATCTGCTTTTGGGAATGAGTGAAATTCTTCAGGGTTGACTAAAAGGCCACATTAAGCCAGTAACGTTCTTAGTAAAGTAGTGATCATCTAAGGAAAAGTGCAAGTCGCAGGTAAGACCTTAACACACTTAAGCAAGACTGTCACCTGGTAGAAAAAATCAATTGACCACAAAGTTTGAAAAATCAAGATGAACTCTTTGGCTTGTCGCAGGAGGACAGGGTCTTAGTGGTGGAAGAAATTGTTTTGGCATATTCTGAGCAGTACAGAGACACAATTTCTAACAAGTTCTTCCATGTTGGTATCCATACCTGGCAACTACATGTACTCTTTGGTGCCTAATAGACTCCCCCCCCAGCCAATTAATTTTTAAAAAATTTTCCACCCAGGACATTCTTTTTCCAACTCCCTCGCCTGTTAATTTTTAAGTAATCTCCCACCCATAATTTTTTGAGGAGGTACTTCAGCAAGTAGAAAATATCTTTATTAAAATATGAAAATCACGCTTATCACACATGTATTGTTTTTTGTTTTGGTTGATTCTTGACATTGATTCTTGATTTCATTTTTTAAACTTCTTATCAAGAGCCCCCGTTTATTACATTTTTTATCATTTTCCAACCCCTGGCATTTATTCAAACCCCCCATTTTGTTAGGCACCCAAGAGTATGCATTAACAAAAGTCTTCATTCTTGTCATGCCAGGATGGCAAAAATGTAACTCCACTGACAAAATGTCAAAAGTCAAAATGTTGGAAGAGAAATAAATTTATGGGAGGATTATTGCAATGGCTTCACCAGTCTGATAATTTTAAGTCATGATTTTAATAAGTTTGGAGACTTTCTGGTTGCAAGGGCAAAATGCCTTTTTCAACAAATTTTTCAACAAAAAAGAAATTTAGGTAAAAAACGGGATCAAAATGATCAACATAGTGAGTAGAACACATTTGAAATGGACTCAACCCATCTGCATTGGCATTTACATGAGAAAAAAAATTAATTATAATAGTTACAGGCAGATAATTATAAAGCCTATTGGTGTATCCAAGTACTGGTAGCTGCTGAAGGTGATAGCTGACTTGGGCCAAAAAATATGTGGTGTTGCCATGAACATTGATTGATGAAAGGGAATTGTGCTTGACTTGTCAGGGCAAGCTCTAGCTGTAGGATAAATCCTATTTTTGTTTTAAGACAATTGTGGTAGAGTTCTTTGCAAACAATAAAACCAGTATTTGATAACTTTGCACAGTGTAATTCTTGATCTGTAGTCTCACCTGGCCTTATCAATAATTAGTTGCAGAGCATCGTGATTTTTGCAAGCAGGCTAACAATTGCTACTTTTCTACAAAAAAAAAAAGAAGAAAAAGTATTTAATTGAATTTATAGGGAACTATATGAACCATTTTGAAAACAATTTTGACAAAACATGCCTAGTGAACTGAAATTAGGGGAACAAATCAAGTTATATTTTGACTTAATTATTATGTATTCACCATGGAAAGAAATTTTCAATGTTATTTTAACCACTTGCCCAGCCTGACAAAGTCTGGCAACCTTTGCTATTCTTAACTGAAAAACGGGATTAATGGTTCAAGACTGATTAGTTTGAAATATTTTTTGGAAGCAGACTGATTCTGTTGGAATAAGAAGTGATGTAATTTCTGGCATAACTGTTAAGAAGGAAGTTCATCACTGCTGTAGCCATTACCAGATTATTGTTTTACTTAAATTTTGAAAAAAGGTTTACACCACTTACTTGTACACAGTGGTGTAAACACGATATTTATAAAAATTTAATTGTTGCTTCTATAGTTGTCACCTGCTCCTGTATTGTGCCCACAATCAACATCTCAGTGGGATCTTCAGATTAACTGAGATGTTGATTGTGGGCACTTTGCAAAAGAATGTATGAAATTGCTTGGTTTGTTAAGAGTTTTGTTATTGACAAATTTTTGTTGATTAGTTTTTGACTTTGTTAGAAAGTGTGCATTACACTTTACCAAGGTACACAGGTTCAAATACTTGTGAGTTGGTTAAGGTTATTTAGGATACTCAGTTCTTTGCAAGGTAAATGTAAATACAATGCTCCTTCTTGTTTCATCCAAAATTTCTTGGCAGTTTTGTAATTGACAAATGCAGGGGATGTTGTTTTCAATTTCATAGTTTCAATTACCAGAGTTTAGTGTTACATTTCTGATGCCTCATTGATGCAAGGTTTCTGCTGTTGCAAGGACATTGTGGAGAATTTTGAAAGAAGTGTCATATCAATAGTTCCTTTTCATACTGTTTTTATGAATTGAATTTATTCATCACTAAGTTCTGTTTCTGAAAACATGTAGAAAAGTGATTAGTCTACCCCATGGTGAAGAGCCAAGTTTTTGAAAAATGTTCTTATTGTTGTTTGCAGGTGTTTTTTGATATAACAATTGGAGGGAACAAGGCAGGAAGGATTATTATTGGACTCTTTGGAAATGTGGTCCCCAGAACAGTTGCTAACTTTGTTGGATTGGCAACACATGAGGTAATATAGTGTGCAAAGAGTGATGTGCTTCTTTGTTTTGTTGTATTTATTGATGGTGTTACCCCAACTCTTACCCAAAGGAAGTTTATTTATGATGTTTCTATGCAATAAATTGATGCAATGAAAACAAAAGACAGTAAGCATAATAGATTCTATTTATAGGAATTACAGTTCAGGGGATGGAAATGGCCCCACCCAGAAAGAGGAAGCGAGGAAGCCCAAAGAGGAGGTTCTCTGATTCGGTGAACGAAGACATGAGAGTGGCAGGTGCATCAACCGAGGATACCTCTGAAAGACAGAGGTGGTGAGCATTGATCCGCTGTGGCGACCTCTAACGAGAGAAGCCAAAAAAAGAAGAAGAAGAAGACAGTTCAGGGGGAAATTAAATGATTGAAACAAGTGGGTGCCACCAATCAGTCAGTGTCACATTGATCCCAGTGTTTGACTGCTATTGATAAGTTGCAGTTTTTTTGTCAGCCAATCTCTAAACATTGATCTGAAAGTATGTTTTTTAAGGCAAAATTTTTGTGGTCCTTGGGAACAACCTTGATGGTAACAGAATTTGCCATTTGGATTTAGTAAATTGCCTTGCCACTTCTATTCAACATTTTGACAGATTTGCACATCAGTCAGCATAGGGCAACAAAATGAGTAAGCAAACACAGATTTCTATATATGCAATTCAACACAGCAGAATCTCTCTTTGTATACATTTTAAGAAATAGCGTTATTTACATTTTTTTGTTCTTTTCTTCAAACTGTGACTGTTAATTGCAGTTAGGTCATTCAGCCATACCCACAAAAATTAGTTTTTGTTTTCTTAAAAAATCTTTCACCATCTATTTTTTCAGTGACTCAAGGGTTAGAGTATTTTCAGCCCAATTGATGGGCAGCAACCATAAAAAACCTTTTTATTTCAAAAGACTATTGCATTGAGATACTTATTTTCAATTACCTAATATTTAGAACCATAGGTATTACAAGTACGATGGCTTCAAGGGCTTTTTCACCCTGTTTCCATTGTAATAGGCATACCCTTTCAGATGATGTTTAGGGGTACAACAGTGTTTATTGCAATGGCAATCCTTTTTCTGATTTTTTGTCAAGTCTTGTTGGTGTTAGTGAAGAGAGTTCCCATAACAGAATTTTTTGACTGCTTCACTGTACTGGATAATATTGTGGTTCTTGGTAGGGCTTTTTTCATCAGTTTTTTCTTCAGGACTTATTTTTTGCTGATGTTCAGATAGAGGTTTTGTGAATTACTGCCATTCTTGCTGCATTTGTGAGTGAACTTAATTCAGACATTGATCCAGTAATAAGAATGAGATTATGTACTGTTTATTTGTGACACATCTCACCCCCCCCCCCCCATCATTTTTTGCATTTTTTAATTATAGAAGTTAAACAAGGAAAGTATTGGAAAAGGTATGAAGAAAAGGAGGGATCGTTGGGTTGGTTAGTGGGGAGAAAAGGACAAAAATTTTTGGGGAAGAAGAAGCCAAAAAACAAAAGGGAAAGGAACNTTCTTTTTGAACAAAAACTACCGATACATAGTTGAATTTGAAAGTTGAAGTTGTTCTTGGTAGATATAGTTTTGGGAGTCTCCACACCAGGTCGGTTAGGTAAAAACAGGATTGTTTCAGATTAGTCACTGCTTTGGAGAAGAATTCTGCAAAGGATGTTGCACTGCACTTGGTCTGCTCTGATGTTGCAGATACTTTGGTTTTCGTGGGGAAAATCGTTTTTATCGATTTCCAGAAACGTCTCGGATTCAAACGGTTTTCAATTAAAAGTCCTTGATAGTAATCACGCTTTGATTTACGGAGCGCGTTATTGCAGAAAGTTTTCAGTTTCTTATAAAGATTCCAGTCGAATTCGGACTTTGACTTTCGTGCCTTTCTCAGTAATTTGTCTCGTCTATCCATATGCTGTTTAATTTCTCCGTCTAACCAAGGTGTGGGTTTTCCTTTCAGGCGTTTTTTCGTCATAGGAGCATATTCATTAAAGATTTCATTCAGAATTTCAGTAAACTTTTCCACAGCTGTATTTACATCGCTTGAATTTAATACAGAAGAAAAGTCAGTGTTTTTGAGTTTGTTTTGCATATCGGTATGATCATATCTAGAATAATTCCGTGATGTCACAAATTTGGTTTTGTATTTTTGATGGTTTGTTTTGCGTACACAAATCACCATGTCATGATCGCTGATTGACAATGGAATAACATCAGTTTTAACAATGTTCTCTTTATTACTTGCAATTATATCTATTAATGTTGACGTTTTGTTTGTGATACGGGTTGGCTTTTTAATGTGCTGACGGAATCCATTCATTGTTAATGTCGTTTTAATGTCAGTGTTCTCTGATTTTTTCATATAATCAATGTTCAGGTCCCCAAGGAGTATGATCTCTTTTGATTCACTCGTTGCTTTAGATAATTGTTGGTTTAATTTGTCATTGAAGTTATTTTTGAAATACTTTGAACTTTTCGGAGGATTGTAATATGACGTCATGAGAATGTTTTTTCCTTTGTTGATGATAAATTCTGTCCAAAGACTTTCTACGCCATTTTGCTCTAAATCATTTCTCCTTTTCCATTTTAGAGTTCCTTTGATATACATGGCTACTCCTCCACCGATTCCTTCTTGTCTGTCTCTCCTAACAAGATTATATCCAGGAATTTCATAAAGTTCATTTTGAATGCTAGAATTCAGATGCGTTTCTGACAAAGTCAAAACATCAATCTCAGGGTTTTCTCCGAGTAAATAACAAATCCCATTATGTGCTGTTGACAAGCCCTGTGTGTTCAAATGAGCTATCTTTAAACCTCTGGTCGTACAAATATCTCTCAAAGCTGTACTGTAAACACTTGGGCCAGGACATTGTTCTATGTCTCCGCAACATATCAGCAGTAAAGATATCAAAGTTTTTTTCACAAAATTCACTGGTTTGTTTCCCCTGAAGAAACGTGTTTTCATAACAAGTTTAATCAAACCGTTAAGAATTCCACCATGAATGTTATCATTTTCTTCTTGGTATAAAATATTTCTCCAATATAACATCAAAAATACTATCATTATAAACAGGAACACGTCCGCACTTCGTGACGCCATCTTGCAACTTGTCGGTCTAAACTTCAAGAAAAGGGAATTGTTTGTACTGTTCATTTACCTCAGTCCCATGGAAATGTTGGTGCCGCCATTTGCAAAGTTGCTAAAAATATTAAAGCGGACTGTGTGGTGGTAGGGACACGTGGACTTGGAAGTTTTACTCGAACAATTTTGGGAAGCACAAGCACTTACATTCAGAAAACAGTAAAACAGACATTAAACTGAATAAGATGATGATGATGATGACGATGTTGATGATGATGATGAAGTGATTCCTAATTTGTTCTGTACTTATATTCTAAAAAAGGAAGACCTAATATACCTCCCTGTCCCACCCCTTGTTTAATTTTGAAATAATAAGTATTACCATACAATGTCTTTCTTCTGGTTGTTGGTTGTCATAAGGATGTTTGATTAAATGAATGACATGTTGGTAATACCAGAGAACCTACATTTACAAAAAAGTCACAGGATTTTTTGTAGTCAAAAAGCAAAGGGCTAAGTTCATTTTGAATTCAATATTCTTTTCAATGACTAACTAAAGATTTAGGATTTGGCCTTTGGTGCCTTTATGTGGATGGAAATCATATTGTTCTTCAGCAATCCCAGCACTCATTTTTTATTGCATTAGGTGACTGATAACCTTTATAAGGCTTTTTGCTGCAGTGACAGAGGACTTCAGTTGTTCTGTTGTTTGTGTGTTCTGTGTGTCAAATTTTTTGGTGTGGGAATAAAGATTGATGCTTGACAGTCTTCTTACAATCCTATTTTTTTCTGCAATTTTTAATTAGCTAAATTGGAATGTCATCAGATTTTTTATTTTAATCTCTCTGGTTGCCATTGTGATCTCAGAAAGGGTTTGTTGTTAATTCTTTTGACTTGGTGTTGATTAGACCACATTATCATTATTTGATACACTTTTCTTCAGAAATATTTCCACAAATCCTTGGTGTCTTTGCCATTAAGATAAGTCTTTTTTTTGAACTTGCAATGGGTTAAACTTGATCAAATTTCTGACACCTTGATATAGATCTTTATTGGAGTTAATAATAAATTTTATTTCATCTTTCTTTGCTAGTGTTTGAACTTTTGCATTCATTTTGCATTCCTTCTAGTTACTCTACAAACTATATTCCTTTGAAATTCATCTTCCCCCTCATTTCCACTACTTATAAAGTTTCTTGAGAAATCAAGTTATTTTTTGCTTTTCTACTGTTACTGTTAGATTTTCAGTGGCTTTAAATAGAGACTTTTTGGGCACTACTATGTTCATTGTTGTATTATAGCTACATGGTGATTCTGAGTTTTTTCCAGATGTAAAGTCTTCAAGGGTGGTGTGTAGGCAGATTATTGGTTTTTACTAGGCTATTTTCTTTGCAGAATTAGGTGAAACCTTTACTCTGCATTTTCCCTCCATGACCAAAGGTATCATTTGTCAGGTTTGATAGTTGCTTTTCTGCTCTTTGCATTTGTATTAGCCTTAACAATTTTGAAATCAAGGTTTGGAATGGAATCCAATGTTTGTTTGTAGCAGAATTGGGTGTATAGTATTGTCAAGTTTTGTTGTGGTTTAGCTCTTATCCTCACCATCATAATTCTATCTGAGATTGGATTGTAATATGAACCTTTCACTTGTTTTTAAAGAATAACTTCCAGTCCATGTTGAGTACAGTATGCATGTCATTTGTTTTCAAATTTTCCTTATCATTGCAGTTCCTTTCATCTATTTTGAGAAGTTGTACATTATTTTTGGTTAATTCATTGCAGATAATCTGTAGGTTGCCATTTTCTTTCAACTCACATTCGATGTTTTAATTAAGATATTTTTTCAGAGCTTAATTCCTGTTTGTATCTTGTTGTTTGGGTTTGCAGTGGTACATTTTTTCAAGTCAACCTGGTCACCTACTGGACAATGCATGTGAAAAAATGCCAGGGTGTGGATCCATTGTTAAAGATCTAGTCAAACCCAATTTTGCATAGAGGACCTGAGGTTCCTTTGCTACTCACTGTTCTGGCTTACTTGAACTTTATTCTCTGGCATAGACAGAGTAACACTGTTAAGCATACAACACTGAAAATTCAGCCAAAAGTTATTCCTTGTTAATTTCTTTTCCAGAATACTCTAATCTGTGACATAGAACAAACTCTTCAAGCTCTGAGAACTTGTAGCTGGAAAGATTTACAATAGAATTAGAGTTAAATTTACCATAATCTTTTTTGGTTGGATGACAGTGTGCTTTTCCGTATGAGAACTTGTGTATTTGACATATTGACAAAACCCAATCATATTGGTAATTTATACATCATGCCAAAGCTTACAGTATTGGTAATTAATTCTAGAGAGAACGTCTTTTTACTTCAAGTTTATTACAGATAACTTAATGTTTTGTTTTGGTAGAAAGGCTTTGGATTTCGTGGGAGTCACTTCCATCGAGTAATCAAAGATTTCATGATACAAGGTGAGCATTTGCAACATCTGCTTTTGAAGTTCAACTTGAATGAAATAATGAATTGACTAAAATAAGACCCTCTGAAAAATGTCTTTGGTTGTTCTACAGTTTTTTAAATACAGAGATGGATTAGAGGGTGTTTCCAGGGTTTCTGGAACCCCCCCCCCCCTGCCTGGCTAAAAAAGGGTTTCATTTTGACACAAAAATATTAAAGTCAAAACCACTCAGTACAAAGCAATCTGACTGCCAAAACACATAATCTTGTTCTCTAATGTCTGTTCTCTGATGTTGTATTTATTTATTGTTTGTGATCAGATCTACAAATATTAAGAGCAGTTTCTGTTGTAATGTATTTGCATGATAAGCTAGGTGATGATCTCTGATATATTGATTACTGATTAAGTTTATTTGTGTTCTTTGAATTGTTGGTGAGCTTTTCATGGATGTGGTTCTGAAATATAAGACTATTAAAATGCAAGAACTTGTAAAATTACGTTTTTTCCTTTGATTTATTTTTTGTGTGTGCTTGTGCTATTCCACTCTTTATCTTTTTCTTTATACTCTTTTGTAGATTATCTGTTGTGTTTCTTTCTGAAAGTAGGCTCTTTTTTTAAAAAAAAGGACCCCCTCCATGAGCTAAAGATCTGCCCCTGAAATAGATAACAAGCAATGGGAAGATATGAATTTGGAAGGATTTCAAATATAATATTGGAATGCTACCATCTTTGATTTAGCTAGGTTCAAACCTAGGTTCTCGTTTTTAATACTGTTTTACCTGGCTCTTCTTTTGTCAAAACAAAATCCTTTTTTTTTCATTGTGGGTGATCAGTGTATTTAAGGACAAATTGAGTGTTGTTATTTTATTAAAAATCTGATATGTATAGCTCATTTAATATGCATTTGTTTAAACACAATAAAAACAACAAGGGTGTGTTCTGAATGATACTGTACAGCAGTTTCCAATGGGTTTCTTTTACCCATCTTAAGTTTTTATGCTGTCAGTATCTATGCAGCAGTTACTACTTATCTTGATTACCACTACCACTGCTACACCATTGTCAACATGAATCACTCAGCTTGTGTTATCAGAAGAGGACACAACGCTGAACTAAAGGCAAAACATGATTCATTGATGAGCAATGAAAACAACAGTTGTAATAATTTTGTAATTGGGGCTGTTAAATGGATACAAATGAAGGAATGTATGGTAGCTGTGTGCATTGCGAGATTGCCAGCAGGCTTAAGTAGCATCATTTTCTGTGAAGAGACTAATGTTTTGGGCGTTTGGGCACATAAATTAATTTTGATATATAGGTGTCTGACTTTAAAGTGATTCTTTGAATAAAGTGATTCTTTGAATATCACCACTGGCAGAAGTAGACTGTTGACAGAGGAAGCACATGCAAACAGACTTATGGGCACTTCCTTCACTTAGAAGCTAGAACATGTGATTGAAATCAGGTTCATTTTGGTCCATAGGTATTTTGTTGGCAATGGGCTTGACCAAGGTGCCAGAACAAGACTAAAATCAAGTAGGTTTTTGTCCATACTGAAAACAAAGAGAAGATAATGGATATCTGTTATTATTAGAGGTGGGCTTTGTCAACTGTATCTTTTTTTCAGTATTGATGTGAACAGTTTGGTGAATATTATCAACTTATTCAGCACAATCACAGTACACGTAATAACAATCTTTCCTTGAGACTACCAAAAATGAGGACAGAATATGGAAAAAGAGCAGTTAAGTTTACTGGCGCGAAAATTTACAATGAGCTACCAATGGATGTGAGAAAGATAAAAAATTTTAATTCTTTTAAGTTATCAGTTAAACAATTTTATAGTTAATCAGTTAATCAGTTTTTATTTTTAAATCGTTTAAATTTCTATTAAAGTAGTTTTTATCTTAATTTTACTGGACGCACATTAATAACAGCATATCTTTTTGTTGAAGTGTTTTATCCTGTATAAAGATTCATTATAAATAAATAAATAGATAAATAAATGATAATAACCCACTTAACTTGAATTTCCATAGTATGGTGTCATTGTTAAGTTGTTTGCCACGAAAGAGTGATGTTCCAGAATTAATTTGATTTTAATTGTGATACTTCAGTTCTGTATTGCTAATCGTTTGTCAAGGTAGGAGGATATTGAGGATATCTGATTAAATTGGCATTGCCCATGTCCATTTCAATATCAGTTGTGCTTCATTTGTACTGGCTGAGATTTTTATTTCAAGTGATCGAATCACTTCAATTGTATTTTTTTGGCTATTACATCAGAAAACAGAAGCTGGAAGACCTTTGCCTCAATGGCCAAATTGGAGGAAAATGCGGTCGTCATAGACACAAGAAAACGTATCAACAGAACTTTTCAAGACCAGCAGAGAGCTATGGAATGCCACCTGAGACCTAGAACAATGGTAGCATATTTCAATGCAATAGTGGTATGCTTGAAGTTGTTTCAAGTTGGCTCCATGGAAGAAAAATGATTATTGGAGACCGTCTTTTGAAGAGCTCTATTAAACGATTTCTTTTGATGCTTACTTTAAGTTGTCTTCATAAATAGCCCGTTCTGGCTAGTCTCTTTTGATAGTTAAAGCATATTTTTTTAAAGTGCAGTTGTAATAGATCTCGACCATTGATTGTTATTTGGAATGATGTTTTTAACAGTCCCATAAATTAAATCTTATTGTATTTGCAAACTTTCAACACCATCTCAAGGCCAGCAGAGAGCTGTGGGATGGCACCTGAGACCAAGAACAATGGTAGCATATTTCAATGCAATAGTGGTATGCTTGAAGTTGTTTCAAGTTGGCTCCATGGAAGAAAAATGATTATTGGAGACCGTCTTTTGAAGAGCTCTATTAAACGATTTTTTTTGATGCTTACTTTAAGTTGTCTTCATAAATAGCCCGTTCTGGCTAGTCTCTTTTGATAGTTAAAGCATATTTTTTTAAAAGTGCAGTTGTAATAGATCTCGACCATCAATTGTTATTTGGAATGATGTTTTTAACAGTCCCATAAATTAAATCTTATTGTATTTGCAAACTTTCAACACCATCTCAAGGCCAGCAGAGAGCTGTGGGATGGCACCTGAGACCAAGAACAATGGTAGCATATTTCAATGCAATAGTGGTATGCCTAAGCTTGTTTCAAGTTGGCATCATAGAAGAAGAAGAGATTTTGTATATGGTGGTTGTCTTGCCACTTTGCCTTGTCTCAAGCCATTTTTATTCAGGATATTTTCTTATAGTTTTTCTATTAACTTTTGGTTTTACTTTTATTTGTGGCTGTATACAATCCCACTCCGGGTCTCACCCAGAGACCTGAGGAAATGGGAAGGCTGGCTTTAGACAACAAATACTTATGTATCAGATTTAGAAGTTTAACAAAAACAAAAAACAACAAAAAAAGAAAAAAAAGGAACATAATTGTATAGTAAAATAGTAAAAAAAAAGATAGTTTTATAATGATAGTGCTTTTCGTAGTATATGTGCAGACCCATTAAGCACAATTTTTTGTATTTCGGCGAGCGAGTTTGTTCCTATCTCCTTTGCAACATGTTTTTCTACGATTTTGTTTATAGCACCTAAAGCGCCTATTGCTACCGGTACAATAGTGGTTTTCATTTTTCACTTTTTTCAACTTCAATTTGCAAGTCTTTATATTTTGAAAGTTTTTCAAATTCTTTAGCCAAAAGGTTCTTATCAGTTGGTACAGTCGTATCTATCAGCAAACATGTCTTTTTATCGTGATCTTTAATGAGAATATTGGGACGGTTGGCTTGAATGGTCCTGCCTGTATGGATCTTAAAATCCCATAAAATTGAACCTTTTTCATTTTCTGTGACAGGTTCAGTTTTATGTTCGTACTAATTATTATTATTATTACTATTATTATTATATTATATTCTATTATATTCTATTATATTATATATTATATTATATTTATTATATTACATATTATAATTTCATTTTCCATTATTAGTATTATAGTGGGAATGCTCCACAAAGCCAGCTCTCTTGCATACTCTTTCTCGTGTTAGGGGAGGATTCACTACCCATAAAGTCTCTGAATTATTTTAATATGAACACGCCAAAGGGACAAAGGGACTCTTTATTAAGATCCGCCCTTCCACAGACGTGCCAATTGTAAAACTCCGTTGCACCTACTTTATTTCTTCACTTGTGTTATCTTGACCAGTTTATATCTGATGTGAAACATTACATTTGGCGGAACTCTTTTGAATGTACTACTTGTTAGTGGCTTTTTTCTTAATTTCTCGTTCTTTTAAGCCAAGTAGCGCAACACTTGAAATTGATATGTTTGCTTTGTGTGCAGTAAAACTAATAAAAGTCGCTTAAGTCAAACATTAAATTTTGGATTTACTATTCGACTGAACTACTGTATGTTTTCGTTTTATTAGAAAAATGTCCAGAGTGTTAAATTGTTTAAGAGGTACAAGTGCTATTGACTGCATTTAGCATTTCAGAGTTCTTAACACCAAATCATAGGAAGTCATTATGGATCTAAACTGGATTGCTTTCTTCAAACATGTACCCATGGTAATGAGTGCAGTAAAAGTTCAATATTAGGGTAATTCTGTAAGATTAAATGTACGGTCAAATGTAATTCACCTTCAGCCAATTTTTATTTCCTTTTATCCGCCTATCAGTTTATTTAGACTGATAAAATTGAATGTTTTCTGTATATTTAGGTGGTGATTTCACACGCGGAGATGGAACTGGAGGTAAGTGAAGAGATATTATTGCCTGAAATCATAAGCTCCCTGTTACAACAGACACGATGAAAACCACACACGAAATCATTTTTTCCGTAATATGACCTATAACGCGCTTTTCCTAAATATGCCCTTTGACGCTAATACAGACAACACCAATGGGGCCGTATAACATTCGACATCAAATTCCGTAAACAGGTATTTGCAACGCGTGCATATTTAGTACTTCATCAGATTTTGTATTTGATTTTTGAACTGCGGGTTAACAAAGCTGCTAACATTGAACTTTTGAATTAGGTTCGTCATCGTCGTTACCCATGACTAGAATAATAGTGTAGTCTCGTGACAGGTGTACAAGGAATTTGGCATCTGTCGTCAAGAGAAGACATTGTGTCAATACGTGTCCTGAGAAGACATTGTGTCAATACGTGTCCTGAGAAGACATTGTGTCAATACGTGTCCTGAGAAGACATTGTGTCAATACGTGTCCTGAGAAGACATTGTGTCAATACGTGTCCTGAGAAGACATTGTGTCAATACGTGTCCTGAGAAGACATTGTGTCAATACGTGTCCTGAGAAGACATTGTGTCAATACGTGTCCTGAGAAGACATCGTGTCAATACGTGTCCTGAGAAGACATTGTGTCAATACGTGTCCTGAGAAGACATTGTGTCAATACGTGTCCTGAGAAGACATTGTGTCAATACGTGTCCTGAGAAGACATTGTGTCAATACGTGTCCTGAGAAGACATTGTGTCAATACGTGTCCTGAGAAGACATTGTGTCAATACGTGTCCTGAGAAGACATTGTGTCAATACGTGTCCTGAGAAGACATTGTGTCAATACGTGTCCTGAGAAGACATTGTGTCAATACGTGTCCTGAGAAGACATTGTGTCAATACGTGTCCTGAGAAGACATTGTGTCAATACGTGTCCTGAGAAGACATTGTGTCAATACGTGTCCTGAGAAGACATTGTGTCAATACGTGTCCTGAGAAGACATTGTGTCAATACGTGTCCTGAGAAGACATTGTGTCAATACGTGTCCTGAGATGACATTGTGTCAATACGTGTCCTGAGAAGACATTGTGTCAATACGTGTCCTGAGAAGACATGTGTCAATACGTGTCCTGAGAAGACATTGTGTCAATACGTGTCCTGAGAAGACATTGTGTCAATACGTGTCCTGAGATGACATTTTGTCAATACGTGTCCTGAGAAGACATTGTGTCAATACGTGTCCTGAGAAGACATTGTGTCAATACGTGTCCTGAGAAGACATCGTGTCAATACGTGGATTGAAACGTGTACAACTGCTACCCGAAGAATCTTAATTTTCATGCAACAGATTCTATCACATAACAGGGACACTTGTGGGATGGATGGTGTTGGTGGTACTCCCCATTTTATTGATTGGCTGATGGATGCTACCTTCGCTGGAAATAACTTGAATTTTTCCAAGTTTCAACAACAATTTCAAGCTTTAATTCAATTTTTTCCATCAGAAATTGATACGTACTTTAGGATGGTTCAATTGATTTAGGAAGCGCCTTCTCACTCACGTTTTAAGTGGAAACAGATGTTGCTGAAAACTTTGTTACAAGCCTCGTTTTCATGTTGACATAAACATTACGTCGTCGAATTCGGGACCCGTGCATTACTTTATAGGTCCGGGTCTGGTGTTGGGACGATCATATCACTCATAAAACAGCCCTGACGAAACGCGGCCCTTGTGAATTTTGGGTAGCCCATACATTCTAGGGAGCAGGGATCCAACAGGTCTGTATTTTTCATAAATGTGTGGTGGGAATTTGTTCTCATTTTTTTCAATTTCAGAAAACGGTGTTGAATTTTGCGTTCATTTTGTGCAGTGTGGTCACTTCCCTCGGTTCGGGCAGGACATTTGAATTTGTTTTCATCATTAATGATGTTCTTATTTTGGTAAAATAGTCGGTTTTGTTTAGTATGACCATACCAGTTCTTTTGTCAGCTCTGCTAATAATATTGTTGGAATTACGTCGCATATGTTGGACCGCTTTAAAATGTTCCTTATGAATATGAGAATCTTTTAAATTGACGGGGGAACCACAAAATGAGTGTGCAAGATCCTTGAGTCTTTTCTAAAGCCTTTTTGGTGTTCTTCCGATTTTATTGTGTGTTTTAGAAGTTGAGCATATAAAATCTCAATTTCTTTGTTATTGTTTCGTAAGGGAAAACTAATATCTAATTCCTGAGAAAGAAAATGCTTCCCGGTTTCTGAGAGCTTGTAACTAGAAATATAAACAGTATATTTTGCTAAATTTGAAACCTGTTTACCATAACAAAATTCTTTTAATTTGTTCACATTTCAGTTATGTTCATCAAGAGTACCCTTTCCCATTGCAGAAGCTATGTTTTCAATATAATGACAGAACCTAATCATGTAAAACAAAGATTATTCTTTTACGTCACTCCAAAGATTACGGTATTTGGGCGTTTAATTCGTTTAATCCCAGCTTTTTAATCTTCTCCATGAAAGTGGTAAATTACTGGAATCTCCAGACCCCAGCCACCTCCACGATTCAACCTCTATCCAATAACTTCAACGCTAATGTGGAAGTGTTTGGCACTTTCAAGAACCCGATACCCATTAATTACTCAAATTACACCTTTTAAATACAAAACTCGGGTCTATTTTCAAATTTGGGGCTTACATTGCAAAACTTTCCAAAAGGCGGACACTTCCAATTAACTGTATATGTATATATACATATATATTTATATTTATATTTATATTTGTATACTTATTTATTATATTATTAATTTTTTATTTATATACCTCCATCAGCTTCATGAAATTGTTCGCTTTTGCAATAAGAAAATAAATACACTTGCTTTCAGCTTTCTTCTGGCAACTTTGGCCCAGTTTCGCGCCAACGAACTAGCTATCGACCAAATGGAACGTTGTTTTAATAGCGATTTTAAACTTTTGTACCACCTTTTTTATAATTGAATACTGTGGCTGTATTTCAAAATGTTTGGCCCAGCAAGGTTCTCAATAAGTTACTTTACACTGATTGTTATTTTCTTCGTCAAAATTTTCACAAGTTCATACGGTGATAGTTTATAAATGACTGCCTTTTTTACCTATTCATATACCTACACTCACTATGACCGAAATTCCAATTATATTTTGCCTAACATGAATTTTGACAGTTCCTAATTTTTCTGTTTAGGCAAATCAATTTATGGTGAAAAATTTGCAGATGAAAATTTTAAACTCAAACATCTTGGCCCTGGTTGGTTGAGCATGGCAAATGCTGGTAAAAACACCAACGGATCGCAGTTTTTTATTACGACGGTGAAAACCTCCTGGTTAGATGGAAAACACGTGGTGTTTGGAAAGGTGGTGGAAGGCATGGTGAGTGAGAAATAGTGGTTAATTAATATACAACCATTCTTTTTCCCAGCTTTTACAGAGCTTTATTAAGTTAAAATTTTCTGAACACCCGATTTTCTGAGCTTTCAGCGATGTATCGCTTTGGGGAAACCATCAGACTAAACGAAGGATGAATCAGTAAGATGAATCAGTAAGAAGCAGATTAGGGTTAGGGGTTTACATTGGCAATGATATTCCCTGTATGGGTTTTTCGAAAAGCATACCTGCTAATTGTTTGGTATTTGCAACCGGATAATCTTTTCCCCGTTATGCTGGAAAGCATTACCACTTATACACAGGTATCGGGCACTGGAATCTCATGGTTGTAGTGTAAATACACTAGCCATTAACCGACATACTCTTTATATTATATATTCTTTTTCATTTTCTTTCTTTGATTGGCCTCTACCTTGCTGTTTGGTTATATGCTTACCTAGCACTTGTAATGTTTCGTCTGCACACTTCTTTTTATCTTTTTCTTCAAAAGTGCATTTCTGTTCCTTATTTGTTTTTGAAACTCTTTACATTTTGGGGCATGTAGTTTTCTTGTATCTTACCTTTTTTGTTCAACTTTGTTCTCTTTTTCCGTTCTTTTAACTTTTTTTTTGTACTGAGCACCATGTGGTGGGCACGCCCTGTATTCACTCCACGCAAGACCATGGTATTTCAAATTTATCCATTTTATTTGCCATTCAACGTAATTTGGATGATCTGGCTGTTCATATTGTAGTCAAATACTCTCACGTGTTCTTTTGAATATAATGCCAGTGTATTCTCACTGCATAATTCGTCAATCCGTTGCTTATTGTCGTTTTTATCGCTAACTCGGATTTTCCCACCTGTTCTTGAGATATGCCAGTAGTCATCCCCTATTTTTGCATTGAGATAACCCATTCCTATACTGTTACGATTTTCTTGGCCATGGTAGTGTAGATCTCTTAGCCTCATTCATTTAGCTTTTTCCTCCTCTTTGTTTTGGCATTTGTTAGCAGGGGCACACCCCTTGCTGCACGTCAGTGGCTCCCGTCACAATATGTCCGTCATAGCAACCGCATCCCCACCCTTCCCTTAAGTTACAATGGGGGATTTTCCCAACATTGCTTTAGACCCAGTCAAAGGTGATGTATCCTTCCACTTGTTGTTGTTGTTGTTGTTTTGTTATTACGTAATTTTTGCACATTTCTAACATTACTTGACATTACATTTTGTTATTTTGCCTAGCCCCTTATTTTAATTGTTATTGCCAATTTACATTCAAGTGTATGCATTTCACTAATTTTAGATTCCTCTTTTGTATATATACGAGTAGAATTGTAACTAAGAAAGGAGAAAGGAGACAGCCAAGTCGAACTCTGTCACTTGTCTTAAGGCTAGCGTTGCTTGCTATTTACCCATTCGTTATGAAAGTTGCTTGAGTTAACGACATAGTATATTTCTGTTGTTATACTCGTAAGTCTCTGACAATATAGATGTTGTGCTTGGGAATTTTTCCCCTCACTTCCTGGAGTCTTGTACAACTTTCCTTTTTCGCGTCAGGTGAGTCGTTTGTGGAAGCGCAGTACTGCACAATTGTTACCTTTGCAAGCCTGGAGTTGTATGCTGCTGTTAACATTGCGCAGATTTTTACTATTTGACTGTACCATGGGCATTATGATATCATTCAACATCACGATCGCCACTCCTCTTTGGTACCCTTCTCATGCAGAGTGTTTTAACGGTTTCTTTTATGGTAAAATTAGTCTTGAGAGACGTGGAGGTCCATCTACTTTTGCTGATTTCATATATATCCATCATGCATGTTTTCATCGCTCTTATTAACAGCTCCGTCTTTCCTGTTCGATATTATCTTCGATGTTTTGATTTTGATATTCCAAGGTTTCTTTGTAATCTGTTTTTGTCCAAGAACATACAGCTGAGACTCTATAATGTACCAGCAGTCTCATCAGTGATATATTCACCTTCCTATTACCCCTATAAGATATGAAAACACGGCCAAGGGGCTCAGCTGCAGAACAATTCTCTGTTTCAATCTGCACCCATTATGTAGCTACTTAAACTCACGATACCAATTACTGTGTTTTAGCTTTAATTTAAGGGGGGGTTTATTTTTCGTTCTTTGTATTCCGTTTGTTTTGTCGAACTTGTTCTGAATTCGGTTTTGGCGAAACAAAGCCTATCAGGGTTAGATAACAAGTTTTATTTGGATTAGAGATAGATCTAGAACGAGAAAATAAGGTGCATTGGTTAGACTTTGGGGAGGAAGAAAGGAGGGAGTGTAAAAGTGGGTGGGGAGGGAATTGAATAAAATATCTAGGAAATGCAGTAGCATTAGACGTGAAGCAATTTATATCTTTGGTCTAAGAACAACATACACTGGAAGAAGATATTAAACTCCGACAAAAACATGACTCCAACTGAACTTGTCTGCCCATTGTGCTGATTGGTTTTGTACTGGCCTCCACGTTTAACGTCACATTGCTGTCACAATACTTTTACTATGTTTGTTTTTCTTTTAGGATGTTGTTAGAAAGATAGAGTCAGTTGATGTACAAGGCTCAACACCAAGTAAGCGGTGCGTCATTGCCGATTGTGGAACACTCGCCGTTGACCAACCATTTGATATCGAAAACTGTTGATTGGCTTGAAAACCCTCTTTAAAGAGTGTGCAACTTTATTCTGTGCTTTCCTGCACCACAGGGGTGTGCAAGGATGGTTGTTCAGCGGTTCGGTTAGCTTTAAATNGTACTCATTTTAACCTTCTTTGCTTGTCTTACCTCTATCTATTGTTACTTGTTTCCTGGTCCTTTTCCTGACATTATTCCTTCCCCTTTTCCTTTTCTTACCTTTATTCCTTTTCCTTTTCCTCCCATGTTTCCTTTTCCCTTTCCTTCCATTATTCCTTTTCCTTTTCCTTCCATTATTCCTTTTCCTTTTCCTTCCATTATTCCTTTTCCTTTTCCTTCCATTATTCCTTTTCCTTTTCCTTCCATTATTCCTTTTCCTTTTCCTTCCATTATTCCTTTTCCTTTTCCTTCTATTATTCCTTCCCCATTTCCTTTTCCTTCCTTTTTCCCTTCCCCATTTCCTTTTCCTTCCTTTTCCCCTTCCCCTTGGCCTTCCCGGTTTCTTTTTCCCCTTTTCCTTTCCTTTCTCTTTCCCTTACCACTTCTTTGTTATCACAAAACTTAACTTTCGAGTTTTTAGCATGTCAGTTGGTAGGTTGAAAAGCATTCATTTTCTACATGGACATTTTAATTTAATTTTAGTGAGCTTATTTGTGTGGAGGAGTTATTTCGTAAGCACTTAAAAAGGCTGACTCGTGGTCATCTTTTCTTTGTACAACTTAAATCGAGATAAATTTTACACATTTTTTGTTGGGTCTGTATCTGAACCTGGTACAAACGCCAGGAATTAATCGTTTGACCCTTCTGCATCATGGTGGAAATCGTTGCCCTCATTTATGTGAATCTAGATAGCGTATACTGAAACCTTTTAGCCTATGCCGCTTATTTGTACTTGTAGGTTTTTGTTTCCGTCTAATCTTTTATAGCGAATCAAAACCCAGTGTTTTAACATTTCTATTTCCTTTTTTCTTTTATCCAAAGCATTCGAAATCCATTCAGTACAAAATAATAATTGAAAATTGAACGTTGAAAATTTGTTTTTACATCTTGTAAATCCAGAGTATCATGAATTTGGTTCAGGAATTGTTTGTGCAGAGAATATCAAAAGTATTTTTGTTCAGAATATCGAGCGTCTGCAGACATAAAGTGGTACTCTTTGGAACGTTTTTTGGTTTCATTACATGTTTTTTTTAATTAGCATACACATTTTCGAAAATAGGTATGCTTACAGAGAAAACTTCGGCTTAAAATGTGTTTTTATCATGCTTATTTTCCAAAAAAAATTGGATCCAAATTTTTTATGGTACTTGATGGAAAAACTGTCAGAATTAAGGTTGATTCAATAGAAAGAAACTTTTTGCATGGAAGAAAAGTTGTGACAGCTTCTTATTCAAATAAATTTAAACATGATAAGTATAATGTATACATATACTCTAACATAACTTTTCAATAAAGCAATCAATGAAGTCAAATAGGTTTCTCTCTCCCTCTTCGTCTATGTTGTCATCAATAACAAACGACGGTCAACGTTACTGACCGCAGGTGTTGTTGATGCGTTAATCACTGATGGTGGTGGAACGTGGTAGTTTTCGAGACCTTCGGGCTTAATTAATTTGTCATCAGAACCATCTGTGGTAATTAAGCAACCTGTTGCAGTCCAGCAGCTTTTTCTCAATTTGTTGCACCGCTCACCATTCAAGGCATTCCACGCTTCACCAGCCCAATGTGTGATCAATACACGCCTTTCTTTAGCGCTTTAGGGTTTTTCTTTACCAAGCCACCTTTCGGCGTTATCTTCGATATCCGACCACTTCTTGTGTTCGATAGCAATCGGGGACTTTTAGCAAGCAGCGTATCCAGCGTCTACCGGCTGCCAAAGGTCGGACGCATCGGCTAAAGCATACCACAGTAACCCAGTTGCTCCAAACACGGCTTCTTTAAAGTGATTTTGCATTTGACCTGTCAAGTTATCCAGTAACAAAACAAATTTGGATAAGCCTTACTGTTGCAAGAAAGGTGAAAGTGATCTTGTAAACCAGTCTACACAAACATACTGGTCCAACGAGGCACTGTCTGTCCAAAACACATCGACTTCAGGGTGCCAGGCAAGCCTTGGTTACTTCCCCTCTGGTCTGAATGTAACTTGAAGTGTGCACTGACGTTTTTCGAATCCTGCACCATATTGTGCGTCGATTCTTGTTTTGGTGGTACATACTCGTATGTGCGTTTCCCACGAACGACGGAACGGAAGAGGTGATTGATCTACGTTTAACCTTTTGTGTGGTTTATATCGTCCCCACTTTGTATCATATGTTGGATCTGTTGTACCTGTTCGGATGCATTTTTCCCTTAAAGTTGCATGCCATTTCATCAATGCTGGAATTTTCTCCTCCTTGTGGTTTTTCTTGTTTCTTTGTTTTGACCGAATCCTGATTTGATGTCTTTGTAGGAACCGCACGACAACATTGGCTTTAATTTCAACTTTTGGATTGATCTCTGCCTGTAATTTGCGTGCCTTACTTCAAAGCCAGGCAAAATTCACTAGGTGACCTTTCGAACTTGCTGACTGAAATTTGTCCCAAAGCTTATCAAAAAATCGATATACTTGGTCACTTTTCTACCTTTGCGAAAACGTTTACGGTGTGCTGATGCCACGTCTTGCATAATAGATCGTTTGATCTTCAACCATCGAGAAATTTGAGATTGAGTGATGCCATATTTCTCTGCTACACTTTCTTGCAGCTCTCCACTTTCGTAGTCGCATGTTGCAGCTGCTTTGTGCACGGCTGTATACTGCTTTCTTTTTTTCCCTGAGTTCTTGTTCGCACCTAAACTTTTGGCTTCTTCTGCCGCTACCACATTGTTCACCATTTGATCAACAACTTCCTTAACTTGAAACGATAAAAGTTCATCATAATCAACTTTGTTCTTTTTTTCTGTGGAGCTTCATTGATAATATTATGCATGCTTTTAATATGGAATGCTAAGCCATGGCTGCTCTTGAACTGATTAGGGCAGTAATTACATTGAAACAAAACTTCCACTGCTTCCAAAGGCAATTTTACCTCCTGCTCGATTCCACGATGTACAGGCTTTTTCTTGAATCCAAAAGCAGCTAATGTTGGCTGCTTTCGTTTGTTGACTCTCACTTTTGACATATTTTATTCTAAGAACTGCATAGACATGAAATCGACCAGACAGTCGGAACTAACGTTACTTCTGTTTTATTTTCAAATTTTAACATTCAAAAAAAGTTTTCAAATGCGAACAGATTCGAATTCCCAATTCGATTTTCTAAGGCATTGTTTACACGTTTCATAGAATCTTTTCCTAGGAATTATCACACTTTGTAATGTTTTGTAAGCCTTGGAACTAAAAAAGACACTTCAAAAGTAAAGATCAAGGCTGGGAAATATGCTTTGCATATTCTTATAAACGTTATTTGGAACATTTCATTTGCAGTGTGTCCATTTTCTTTTTTTACATCGTCTTCACATCCAGCTATTGATTGAATTGTGGCCACGTGCCTCTGTTAATTCTTTCATCTACTTAAATTTGAATGTGTTTACCCCTAATGATGATGAGAGGAGGTAAAAGCCCTCTCTTTTGCAAACACGCCATTCATACCAGAAGTACTAGAGGCAAGCTATACTTTTCTCAGAACCTTTCTGCAGTATGTTTTGTCATAACAGGATGGCGTGTAGCCCATGCTTCTTTTTTTATGTTCGACGTATTTTCCACAGATGATACTTTGTTAATTCTGATATGCTGGCCCAGGTTTTTAGATTGTCTTCTAAACAGCGTGCGTCTTTTGGTGGTAGTAAGTAGTATTCGGTCACCAAAATCAACTCAATTTTTAATTCGATGCAGTGTGAGTAATTTTCTTCAATATATATTTCCCCTTGTTTAAGCAATATTTCTTTACACGTTTACCGGTAATTGCCATTTTCGAAATTTCCCCGTATGGCCCTTTTTACAGCACGGGGTAATGCACTTTACCTTGACGTTCAGAGAACGTTTTTATTTCTTTGGTCGTTCCGATTTCCTTATCCAATTACGAATTTGTTTGCGTTTGACTGGTTTTATTTAATGGCTAGTTGACCTTGTTACCATGAATTTATTTAATTGTTTCCAACTTGATAATAAGGTTTATGAGATGTGGAAGCCATCCTAGGAAAAGTCACCTTACAAATAAAATGATGCACGAGGGTGCGAGGAACGTTTAAAAGAACATTTTTAGCAGAAGTTTTAGAATCGAATGCTGTCTGCTCGTTAATTCTGTCAGGCATTTTACAAGTTCAGGCAACAAAGTTTAAAAGTATTGGAAATATTTTGGATCTGAGCAGCTTTAGCCAGTCACGAATTTGAAGAGAACTATGCCGATCACTGTCTGGATGGTTAGAGAAGGGATACCGTATATCAGGGAAAAAGCCAACTGATTCAGTTGCAGTGCAATTTTGAAGCAGTGCAGGGACGAAATTGAAAAAGGAAAGTGATGGAAGCAGTTACTGCTGGGCATTTTCCAGGATCAGGGAGGCTCGGGCACGCATGATGTCGTTCTGTGAGGATAATGCGTATTAGTGGAGTGACAGATGCTGAACATCCTGTCGTATTGCCGCTTCTACCTCCTGAGGGAGGGTTTAGAAGCGGCAATACGGAGGATGAAAGCAGCCAAGTCACTAGGAGTGCACATTGTTCCTCTTTCTGAACTGGTCAGAAGTGGCATTGAACACACAATAAATGCACTAACTGCTCTCTACCAGAAAATCTGGAGTGGAAGGGTTGGGCTGCATCACGAAATCAAGGGCTGATGGTACCCTTACCAAAGAATGACAGTGCCAGTCTGTTACAAAACAATAGGACCATAAGCCTGATCAACAACCCAAGTAAGGTCATGCTCTGCGTCGTCCTCGTAAGACTGAAAATAAAGGTGGAAAAACTTGTGTATGGAGAGCAGGTAGGCTTCAGAGCTGGACAGAGCACATTGAAAACGATCTTTGAATGCAGAATCTTAACTGAAAATCACCTCCAACACCAATCCTTCTTTTTCTAAACGTCATTGAAAGACCTTTAACATGGTATGGGACCAAGTCCTCTGGCACACTTGCAGAGTATTTGGCATTAAAGAATGGCTCCTAAATGGTTTATAGACATTTAAGAACTGTAGTTTTCCTTCATAATCAATTTGGATAATTTTTTGCAGACAACTGTTGGAGTCAAACAAGGGTGCCTTCTCTCTCATATACTCGACTATTTATGTCTGGAAAGTCTTGTGCTGGAGACACTTCGTTATCCATAAAACTCTATTTCTGTTAGCCGCAAATCTGTCTTTAACCTCGAGTTTGCGGACGACATTGACATCGTGGAAGGTAATAAGAATGAGCCCCAGGACCAGACCAACAAACTTTAGACAAAGCTGGTGCTAATGGTCTGGAGGTCAGCTCAGGGAAATCAAAAATCGTGGTCAACAGCAGAAATGTTGTCAAACGTCACAATAAACGGAGAGGCACTGGAAGAAGTGACCAAGTTTAAGTACATGGAGGCAATTTTGGGGGGCCATCCATTTATTACGCTCGCATCGAAGGGGAAAGGGGTATCCTAAAAAGCGAACAGGGGGATTCACAAGGTGAGAACGTTCAGATTAAATTTTGCCCACAGCCCTCACAAAGCAGAGACAGCGAACGACAGGCGCAATCACCTTCATCCGCTCTTACATACCTGTTGTTTGTTTGTATGGAATTATTTTCGTTTGTATTCGGTTTGTATCTAATTATAATTGCTTTCATTCCTCACAAGAATAGCCTGGTATCAATTTTTTACTTTTCAAATTTAAGCATGTGAGGTTCTATAAAAGAAGAATCAATGACATAATTTTAAACGTATTATCGAAATAGCAACTACCAACAACGGTCAAAAAAAGTATAACGTACGTTCGCATGGATTGTAGTCTGCGAACAAGGGGGACCGGGTCGAAAATAGCCAATTTCATGCGAACGTAATAAATGGATTGCCCCTTGACCCAAAAATGACACCTCTTCAGCGACGGTCCAGTTAAAGAGAAAATGGAAGAGTAACACCAGCTTCCTTACCAAATTTGAGCTCTTCAGGTCTTTGGTCATATCTGTTTTACTCTATGGGTGCAAGTATGCCCACTACAAGCCGAAAAAGAAAGAAAAATCCATACACAGGAGACAAAGTGCCTGAGGAAAGCGTTCCGAATCTCCTACCTGGACCACAAAGTCAATGGTTATGAACGGAGCAAGGTAGAAAGCCTTGTAGGCCCCTCTGAACCCCTTCTTGCCACATTACACGACAGGCTGTGCAAAACCACCATGCAAGAGACTCTCGAGAACGAAAAAGCATGGTCTGACAATGTAATGGAGTGGACATCTTGAGCGAAGCCAATGACAGATTAGCAGGATTGAGCAGGACTTCTTCCTCATGTCCCCCCAAGCAGTACAAAAGTCAAAGGACTGAGGTAAACTTGACATCGCCACTGTTCCAGCCAGAATGTGGTCCCAATATGGTGATCACGTGTTTCATCATATCATAAAAACAATAGCAGCTCGAGCTGGTTTTTATTGTGGGATCAATAAAATACAATTCTTCGACATGGGGACTAACAAAAACCGATACAGAATCTCTTAATTCATTTCATAGAAAGCAACTAAGAAAAGTTTGGAGCCTTAATTGGAAGCACAAAATTACTAACGATCAACTATATGAAATGTCAAATGAAAAACCGATATCATATGAAATCACAAAAGGTAGATGGAAACTATTCGGACATATCCTTCGAATGAGTAAGAATACTCTTGCACAACTCAGTATCAAAAATTACTTTAAAGAAGAAAATTCATACAAGAAATTTAGTGGAAGACCTAGGGAAACTCTTGTCTCGACACGTGCTAGAGATGTTAGAAATGCTTATGAACGTTGGGAAGTGATGGCATGTTTTGGAGCAAGACATGATTCCTCTTACGAAGTAAGAGGAATTGTGTTTTGTACCAAATCATGCTTCTCACCAAGCTGCACACCCATCACATTTTCATGTATGTATGATCAGTCTCATTTGCGGGCAATTTTGGTATCGAGGTTAGAGTAAAAATTACAAACGAGACTGAAAAACCATGCTGTCTTTCACTTGGCAGCCATGATGGCTGAGCAAAACACCTTTCTCACTGTAGTACATTACAGCCTTAAAGGCTGGCCCGTGATTAAAATAGCGGAAGAAAATAGATTTGGTGGTCATAATACTAAAGAAAAGATTGATTGGCTTGGAGATTCAATTAATCAAATGTTTGTTGAAAATGAGGTGGTATATGNTGATCAGTCTCTTAACAACGCATGTCAGGATCGCGAAAAGTGGCGAAAACTGGTCAGAGAGGTCACTAAAGGTCGATAACGATCTACAGACTACGACGACGACGATGATCAGTCTCATTTGCGGGCAATTTTGGTATCGAGGTTAGAGTAAAAATTACAAACGAGACTGAAAAACCATGCTGTCTTTCACTTGGCAGCCATGATGGCTGAGCAAAACACCTTTCTCACTGTAGTACATTACAGCCTTAAAGGCTGGCCCGTGATTAAAATAGCGGAAGAAAATAGATTTGGTGGTCATAATACTAAAGAAAAGATTGATTGGCTTGGAAATTCAATTAATCAAATGTTTGTTGAAAATGAGGTGGTATATGTCGATGAACTAGAAGACTACGTAGCTGAGGTATTGTACGATGAATTTGATACTATTGTCGAAGATGGGTCGTTACGACCTTTTTGTGACGCATTATGTCGCTATTTTAACTTATGGAAAGCAGGTGATAGTGCTTTAGTATTTGATGAACTAACAAAAATTCTAAATGCACCGTTAGGACATGTTTTATGTGTTAATCCAGACAAAGAGGATGAGGACACTGACGATATTAATTGTTTGCAACCCAGTCATCAGGATTCGTCGCACAGCTCGACAGTAAACGAAGGAGCGAAACAGATGGATATTGAAAATACGGACACAGCAAATACAGAGAATATGGATACTGACGAATGTATTAGCGCTGATCAGAATTGCGTGGAAGATGATGGCTGGCATGTAGTCCGACGAGGAAAAAGCAAAAAGAGATAACCTACGTAAATTCGGATTTTTGCTTTCATGCTACTTCTTGCAAATCACGCAGCGATAACCAAATTAGTATTAATGATATTGATGTTAATGAATTGGTGTATGCCTGTAATGATTTTCATCTCGGGGCCCGCAGAACCACAGATTGACTGGAATGATGTGATTACCACCAGATGCAAAATAAAAGCACGATTTCAAGTTACAAAATGATAGAATACCTTAAAGAAAGAGAATACTGTACTTAAGCCATAGAAAAGATACCAGCAAGATTTTTTTTAACTTCTTTACTGCCATAAATAACGGTATTTTAAGCTGGAGCTGGAAAATATGTTCTGGACATTAAATCTCCTCTTTTAGATAAAATTATCACAAGATTAAAAATCTTAGCTGTAGCAAATCCAGATTCTTAGCACAAGTTTATTTGTAGTAATTTTCAGTTATACATTGGTAATTAAATGAAAAATGTTACTTAATATACTGTGAAAAGTTGTAATAAGGGTTCCTGTCATCCTTTGACATTTTCTTAGGGATAGTGCTGCTTCACTTCACGTGTACGAGAGGGATTGGATAAGAATTCTTGAAAAATCAAGACGTGAACCATCACTTGTGCACGTAAAGCACACACAAGATTTTAGAGTGAAGGTAAAAGATCATTGTGCCGAATGTTTTTGGAATCCCCCCCTCCCTTGGAATTGTGAGGACAAATTGGGTACATATTTTACCAATGCTGTTTTATTGCAACAATTTAGAATAATATGAATTACAACAAAAAATAAACAACTAGTGACTCAGATTTCAGGAATCAATGTCAGGCATTCTTTCTGTTAAGCTTATTTTGGCAGTTGGGTTCTGTGGTGTGGTGGTTATCAGGAGTATTTAAATTGGCTACTTTAGCAAACAAATGGCATACCAGCATGTGTGTCATTTAATTGTAAGCTTTGCCCATGAACCATTTTCATTTTGTGGGCAGTATTCACTACAATGGATATGAATACTGACTTTCTGCCACCTGATCAAACAGTAATTCTCATTTGGTCACAGGGCAAGAAATCTGTCACCATAATATAAGTATGCCCAGAGTTTAAGTTTTTGATATTTTTAGGTGAACCAGATTAAAATAGCAATACTTGCAGCTACATTTTGACACATTTTGATTTTTATTGCATTTGATCCTGAGCTGAGTTGTAGCAACAAAAAAGTGCATATTAAAAAACATAATTGTGGCAGTTTTTGAACATATGCCTCAACATATTTTGGGGTACCTTGTATGCACTATTTGTACCATGTTTTATTAGGTATTTATAAATGTCTTTTTTGTAAGATTCTATGGTAAATGTAGAGGAAAGTGAACTAAAAGGAGCAAAGTGGATGGCAAATGAAATGCTTCAGATAAAATTCTAATTCTAATTGTTTTAATTTTAGATCCTAGTGTAATTTGCAACAATACATAAAAGCAATGTTAATAATATTACCACTTTCCCCAAGTGGTTATAATTAGGAATGAACTGGGGGGAAATTTAATTTTTTTTATAGGAAAAGTATTAAAATTTGTAGTGCTACACAAAAGTCTTAGATTATTTTTAATGCAGCAAGTGAATTGCACCACAGGCTATAATTCTAATCACTTTTAAGATGTGCTTGTTAACTTTGTACATTATATATTATGCTGTCAAGCTTCATAAGAATATTCATGATTGTTTACTGCACAGTTACAGCATGTTGTGTACTATTCAAAAGTTTTATTTTAATAAAAAGAATGTTACACTACCATGTAGATAAATAAAGAAAATATTTCTATGGTGGTTCACAAACATGGTTTTGTTATGCCATTGGCACATTAGTCTTTAATGAATATTAGTCATTAGTGAAGGTCACTTAAGTATTGTTGAGTTTCACTGATGTTAGTAACAATTTGCTGCAAATGGAGACATGGTGTAGAATAATAATTGTCAAGTTACCAAGTTTCTACCTTCATGTTTGTTTGTTTTTAATGTCATTTACCCCAGCAATTGAGGCACAGACAGTGGCCTTCATAGGGACTTTGTTTTTGCAGTGAGAAATTTTGTGCTCAGATGCCTTTCCTGATGCTAACCAATGGCTTTTTCTTTTGTAAAGTTCCAAATTCTCCTGGCCTGCTCAGGGAATTGAAACCAGAACCCCTTGGTTACTGTGCAACTGCACTAGCCATTAAGCCATGGCTTCTCTCAAGTTTCTGCCTTTGTAGTTAAGAAAAAAATACTTCAAGGAGGAAAAGAAAAGAGAATAGAAAAAATGGGGTCATGTGATATTGAAAGTTGACATATGTGTTACTATGTTAGAAGATACTGGTGCTATTTCTTTTAGTCTTGAATTTACCTTAAGAGTAGTTGTATAATACACTTGTAGTATGTGAACTTAATCTGACAGAGTTTGTGATTGTATGAGAGTAATTGAATGAATGAATGAATAACCAGGTATCCCACAATTGCATTTGCTACTTGAGTAGCTAAATAAATTGAATTAGACTCTGAATTATAACGATAATGTGAATTCAAGATGTGTTACAATGCTGTTCCACTGTTCATGGTTAATGTGTGGGAAGAGCTTTAGAATCTGTAGCCCCCAAAAAGTTTTTGCCATTCCAATATATTTTAAAGTAACATTATTGAAGCATAAAGCTTTGATATTTCAACAATATGAAATGTAATTTGAAATACATTTGACAAATTCATTTTTTGATGATGTAAGGAAGCAAACATTTTAACAGTTTTTGGTTGGTACCAACCATGCTACCATTTCATTAAATATTCATAAGGCCTTAGCTTCCCAACTTCAAGTTTAGTTCCACTTGCTGTGTATCATTTCTTTTGAGTAATCCTGTTAGTACTTTAAATTTCTTTAAAACCCAGAACATAAACTAAAACAAAAGTATACCATCATGTCAGTAATTGAGGCAAAGGTTTTGTCATCAAGAAAGTGGCTAAAACAGTGTTTTCATAATTTTTTATTTGTAATATTTTTACCTACTAAAATATTAAGTCTGCAAATTGCAATGGTCTACAAGTAGAAATCTCCAGTGATACATTTGTTTACTTTTTTTTTTCTTTGGAAGTAACACGAACATTTTGAAGGTGCCATATGCAGGTTTCCATACCCCTGTTATGTAAAATTATCCTCCAGTCACCAAATTATCTTATATATTTAATGTCACCGGTACAATGGCGGGCAACTGTTATAGTTAGGGCCTAGGGACAGCTTAGATTTTGGGCATACATGAAGAAAACATAAAATTTGCAGATTGTAGTAACATTTGTTATGATAACATTAAAGCACTTGTGACAACATTGGAGATTAAAGGACCAACAGCATACTCCCAGCCAATTTTGTATTTGATGAACCAGTGTCTTCCCTATTTTTTTGAACATTGCTTGGCACATTTTGATAGCAACCATCTTAAATTACCAGACACTTGGCTTTGATAGTTTTAAGCTGTGTCAATGTAATAAATGCAAATAGCCCAGTGGTCTTGCATGGTGTCATCTTGGTGTTCATTAGTCACCATTGCCAAGTATTTTGCAGTTTTACCATTGTTAATAGTGTTCTCTTTCTGATAGTTGTTAAGCAGACAGTAAGCTTACTTTTTTAGTATTGGTTAAAAATTTTGATATGTTTAAAGTTTATACACACTTTAGAATGAGGGCTTGTACACTACTAATTCTGGTGCCCATACATAAGGTGATATGGTGGTTGTATCCAATAAAACTGCAACAATACAATAATCAAAATGGCCACACCTGGTTACCCTTGTAGGGAAAGGATCTCCAAACTATAGATTGAACCATTGAGACTTGACAGTTTGCCATCTTTATCAGATTCTGGATATTGTAAATGCAACTCATCAATGAGTTTGAGTGTTTCTGGTGGCATGGAATTGTGTTATAGGACAAAAGATGAGGTTTGAAATTTGGTGCAGATGCCTTGGGTTTGGTGGTATACTTGAGGACAATGAAGTGGGGGTTAGTTATATGGTTGGTTATTATATTGCTCCAACATCACTGCCTGAGCTCCAATCTTAAGCCTAAGTACTACCTGGTGTCAGTTGATTCACATGGATGCACCACCTTTAATTGCCAGGACTTTTAAATACAATTGTTTTGATGTCATTAATTTTTCATATGGCCCAGGGAATCCACCTTTGTTTCCCTTCCTTTTAATTCCATACATATACCAGCATCTACAAGTCAAAGGTAGGAGAATGCCCTTCTCCGGGGTATTCTCCTATCAGGCTGTGAAGTCATGGCTTTGGAGCACATTTGAGAAACAACTAAGGTGATATTTTGCCAATGGTGTCAAAAAAGGTGTTTCTTTAGAGGACAAAAAGACCAACAACCCTTTAGTGCAATGAAATAGAAGGGATACATGCAGAGGTATATTTGGAAGTCTGAACATCTCTCAGCAAAGCCATTGGCTGTTAAGTGCACATGAAGCTGTGTTTGGTTAATTTCATTGGCTGACAAAAAAGTCTAACTCCTCAGCAGTAAAAATGGACCACAACTTGATGGTAGACTGGGAGGTAGTACTACTCATAGAAAACACGTCAGGCCCATTGGAATAGCTGTCTATTACAAATGATTGTCCTTTGATTTCAAGAAAATTGTTATGTGTACATTGCCAACGTTTATAATCCCACAACCACAACAACAATGGTGCCTTTGCTGGCACCATACAGATTTAAAGACAATCACCACATGATTGAATAATGCCTTTAATATCCATTCCCTTGGTCTGGTCACCATAAACAGTTCTTGAAACCTGTCGTACATCTTTTATGTTGGGAGGAATGTAATGTCTGGTGTAATTTTTGAAGAAGAATGACATAATAGCCCCATGCAAAACATTTTCCCCCAGTAGATTCCAGTGGAGTTCCTGTCATGACCTGGCTGCAAGTACAAACATTTTGATGTCTCACTATCGTTATTTCAGTTATTTTTAGAAGGAAATAATTCGATGGTTGCTCAGAGGCAACAGGCTGCAAAGACCAATTTATTATAAACTTACAAAATAACTTTAAAGGTGAACTTTCACAATGTAAAGTACATTTATTTTAGATGAAAGATCTGTATTCTAAGCTCAATGATCTACAAAAACGTTTTTGGGGAAAGGATGTCACTGTGTTGCAAGGCAAACCATTGGTTTATGAATACAGCTTGAATTGTTTCAACCATCGTCGAAAAGAAGATAATTTTAGGTACTTTCAAATCGAGCAACAACCTGCACGCAGATATTACATTCCACATGTAAAAATTGAAGAAAAAAAATCTTTATCGCTTTTAACATCCAAATTTGAATGACAAGTGGTTTACGAATCGGTTTGAAATCAAACATTGGAGATTGATGAAGGGATGAATATTTTGGAAAAATTTATCGACTTGTCGGCACATGATGATGCAAATGGACGTCTCTTATCAGTAACCTATCAGGAAACTTCTTTTGGAGTAGCAAACTAGCTTTGTGATATTTAAATATGAGGACAGGAGGCGCTATTGATTTGCTTGCATTTCAAAGCTCTTACATGGTTGAGGCTAGTTGCAGCCCTATGAATTTCTTGCTCACACTTTGTTTAAAACAAAATGAAAATCGCAGAAGGAAGAGACCTCAGGCTCCGCCATTTGCAGCCGTGCCTCAACAGGCTTTAAAAATGTCTATCATACATCGCATTAAAATAATACATTCATTGTGCATTGAGATGATGATGCGTGATTATTTTATATCATACGAATCAACAAAAATGTTAGTAAAAATAATAAAGGGGGCCATTCATTTATTAAGTTCACATGAAATTGGCCATTTTTCGACCTCCTCCTCCTCTTGTTCTCAGGCAAATAATCCCCCGTGCGAACGTACGTTATATATTTTTTTGGCCGTCGTTAGTAGTTGTCATTTCGATAAATAAGTTAAAAATTATGTCATTGATTCTTCTTTTATAGAAGCTCACATGCTTAAATTTGAAAAGTAAAAAATTGACGCCATGCTACTGTTGTGAGAAATGAAAGCAATTATTATTAGATACAAGCCGAATACAAACGAAAGCAATTCCAGATAAACAATAAATGTGTGAAAACAGATAAGAATAATTACACCTGCACACCTGTCTTTCACCACTTTTTAAAATCTGTAAGCAAAATCTTTTTAAATGTGAACAACGTTCTCACCTGGTGAACCCCACTTCCCCTGTTCGCTTTCTAGGATACCCCGTTCCCTCTCAGTGCGCACGTGATAAATGGATGGCCCTGGGAAGTGTACCTAAAAGCTATAGATATCGTTTATTTTCGTGACCTGTTAGAGTACTTTTAAAGTTTAGATACTTCACTTGGTGATCATTTAGATAACTCGACAGTTTTTAATGGAAGTAGCTATGTTATTCAAAATGAACGACTCAGTTAAATTTTAAAGGCTTACAGGGAATAAATTTTTAATGAAATACATGAACCTTTTTTTTCACATGTCATAAGGTGCTCCTTTCTGTATTTTTTTTGGGGGGGGGGGGTTGAATTAAAATCTTATCGTCCCGTTTCAACCCCATCATTAAAAATTTTTACGAGGTGCCACTTTCTTGTAGTAAAGAACCATTGGGGCAGAAGAGCCAGGTTATTAAATCAAATAAACACTGATGACCTTGCCTGGTCTTTTTCAGTGAAAAAAACAACATTCAAGCAGATGACTCAACCTAAGAAGTCATCAAAAGCCATTGTTGACATGGCCAGGTCTTTTATAGTAGAAGGAGAATGAAAAGAGAAGTAATGGAATTAATAACAGTTTTACATAAATAGAAAAGGCGATATTTGTATGTACAACGATTTGGGCACCAAAAGTACAATCAGAAAAACGAAATCAAATAAGATATTTCACTGTCAGTTTTATTTTCTTACGGATCAATTGGTAGCCTACCTAATTCTCCTTAGTCAAAAGATACAGGAAATTTCCGACGTACAAAAATAATATGCAAACGGTAATATGTTACCTTACTATTGTTATTTCTGTCTATGTCATACATAGCTACCTTTAATACAACTGTTAACATTTGTCACTTGGGCTTAAAAGGCTATACCAACATCTTAATCCAACGTTCAATTTCTACCAAAAAAGTCTTCACCAAGGCAACTTTGGTGAAACAGTTTTACAGTAATAAATTGGAAAACGAGTTCTCACTTTGCTATAAGCTCTGTTAATAATAAATAAAATAAATAGCATATTACAAAATGCCTAAACAACTATATAGATCAAGATCTTTGAAATACTGCTAATCTCTGTTGATAAAATAAAACAGCCATTATACTTACCGTATGATTTCGAAGAATTGGAAGTCAACTTTGTGATGACATTACCGTCACATTAAAAATGTTCAAGTAAGCAGGTAAAGAATATAGAGGAGTTTACTTTCACAAGAGGATTTCCTATTGCACACCTTAT
Organism: Morbakka virulenta; assembly: GCA_003991215.1. Classification (NCBI taxonomy): domain Eukaryota; kingdom Metazoa; phylum Cnidaria; class Cubozoa; order Carybdeida; family Carukiidae; genus Morbakka; species Morbakka virulenta. The sequence goes on from RDPX01000365.1 coordinate 607,862, forward strand.
TCTCTAAAAACCAATTAGAATCATTATTTACAGGCCTTACACAAAATCAAATCTAATCAACCATTTTCCCGTCTTCCTAAATCCTTAAAATCTTCAAGGCCTTATGATGGCGCTAAATACAAACGCCATGGGCCATGAACTACCATGTCAAGTGTTTGTGAGACAACTTGTTAGGAGGTGGGTTAGTAAGACGCATTCCTCCTTGCATGAAACTAGTGGTTCGCATGATAACATCTGTAAATGCAGTCAACAGATCACCACTTAGCAGCATGTCCTTGCTTTTCATTCAAGTAAGATCTAATTTCAAATTTAAAGCGGTAAATTTAGACAAAGTATAGTTGTGTGGGATTTAAAACAGTAGGGAGACTTCTATTATGATGTGTTGTAACACCAGTGTGTTCGGGCTTTTTACTGTTTTTTTGTATTTTCTTTTTCCATTTCAAAGACAAAGTAGGGCCATTTGGATTGCACATCCTACCAGTTGACCGGTAATCCCATTCCAATGGACCCGAGATGGCTACCCGTCGACTAGATGCCCATATCTCGAAAATGCAACAAAAGCAACAGCTCTGGCCCGTTTTGTAGCTTAACCTGAGGGCAGGCTAAAATGTTTGTACGATAATTGATCTAAGCAACCTGCCTGCAGATGCTGCCTACATATCGGGTCTGACTGCACTGTAGCTGGAAAGTAAAGAAAATTTATGGAAGATAGAAACGTATCCCATACAGAGACCAGACTTGTAACTGGAAGAGAACCAGGCAGACCAAATGTTCATTGGTATGTGTGTGTGTGTCTGTGTGTGTGTGTGTGTGTGTGTGTGTGTGTGTGTGTGCGTGCGTGCATGGGTATGGTTAGAGAATGGGGAAAGGAAAGGTTAAATGTTTTTGTCTGTAAGGTTTTTATATATTGGGATCGTGGTACCGTGTACTTCTCACAGCTTTATTATCTAATAAAAATCAATACCCAAAGAATATCTTTGATTCTTGGCTATATCGCCTATAATTTCTTAGTTTTTCCCAATAACAATATTTTAAACCAGGGTTTTAAAATAACTCTCTTGGTCAGTCAAATATCGGAAAAAATATGCTCTCTATCAAGTTCCCTTATAGGAGCATAGGAAAACAAAGCAGTCGATTATAGTGCTCTAAGCAAGCTCCTTCTCTTACTAAATTTTGTCAGTATCAAGTAAACATAAGATGGCAGGTGGCAATAACAGTTAAACGGATTCATACTGTTTTTGCCACTCGTCATATTTTGCAGCATACGTTCGACTGGAAGGTTTTGTCCTTTCTAAGGCTGCTTCGACGTCATCTGTCAATATTGGATCTACCTCAATGGTTGGTAGCCTGGACTGCTTTTCATCACCTAAATGAAAAAGATAAAACAAACTAAACAAATTACGGTAGAAATTTTCATGTTACGTTTTCACCTATCATTCGTTGGGATGAATAGAAAATAGGCAAATATAATACGCAGTAAACAGTTAAAATACACATTTCCCAAAGGCATGGGAGTTTGACAGCCGATTCTGTTCTTGCAGTAACTTCACACCTTTTGGTTTGTAAATTGTTACTACAATCTGGAGATTTTTCATACCATATCCTGATAACGTAAGTAAACCATGCCTTACTTTAACTGTTGTTTATTTGGATGGGAGTATGTGTGTGTGGTGTGTGTGTGTGTGTGTGTGTGTGGGGGGGGGGGGGGTTGTGTGTTGTTCGCGGG
>RDPX01000365.1:609688-619959 GCA_003991215.1 Morbakka virulenta
GGGGGGGGGGGGGAGTTGTCTGTTGTTCGCCATAGATTTGGGATGGAAAACAATCTAAGCATGGAAATTTGATTCTGTTCTAAATAATACACAAGACCATGCGAAATAAGCATTCTATTTTGTGGATCTTCGCCAAAGAGTGGAAAACAAAAATGGTAAGATAGCTCAGTAATCCATTTTTAACATAGGTACAATTAGGACTCAAAATCCCAAGCCCTATTTTCACTGAACTGCACATACATTTGAACAGGATCTGTTATGAAACAGACTGTACTTTGGTATACCTGCCCAAAGTAGCCTCCATACTCCATACAAGGTCCTGCCAAGATGTATATTGATATAAAACAATCTAACTACAAAACTATTATATTTGCCAGCTGCTGTGGAGTGTCAATTAACATTACTTCTGATTACCTATCATTAAAGGCCATGGGGTACCTATTGAGGCACATTCTAAGTCGAGAAAAAACATTTACAACAAGACCATTCTGTTGTCGACCATCCGGGTAGGGCCTGGAGCGATAAGAAACTCTCATCATATTTCAAACTGACAAGCGAGTGCTGAAAGTACGACGTCCCGCGCAACAGTGTCAAAGGCAGCATTTTGGGCAGGCAAAACAAGCAATGTAATCTTAAAACTCTAAGATATATCTTCCTTGAAGTACAACTGTTTCTGTACTATGGCATAAATCCCTATCAGTCTGTATTACGTCATTGCACTCATTGTGGCTCTCAATGTAGGCTCTCAATGTAGTTGCGACAGAACTTCCAATAAGTTTCAACAAGTATGTGAAATGACCTACAATTCTTGAAAATAAGTCTAAATTTTTAAAGTAGAGGTACAACGCGAGCGTATCTTCATCCATTAGGAATATGTTCTGAGCAAAAAGTTCCTAAGCTCATCAATATTCTGATGAGAAGTAAAACGTTTAACAAAAAGTCTTGAGCAACTAGGAGATACAGGATCAAGACGAAAGCTCTTTCTGGCGGAATTGTGATTACTTCCTTGACTTCATCCTCAGTCAGTAATTAAAATTTGGAAAATAATACCATTTACATCCTTTGTGTCTATTTTATCCCTTTTTTCATGTTAACGGAGTCATTTTCACAACTTCATCAATCCAGCATATTTCACACACACACACACACACACACACACACACACACACACACACACACACACACACACACACACACACANGTGTCTATTTTTTCTCTTTTTTCATGTGCTTGCAGTCATTTTCACACCCCCACCCCTCCAGCATACTTCACACACACACACACACACACACACACACACACACACACACACACACACACACACACACACACACACACACACACACACAGAGTATTAGAGTGAAAAACTCAGAAAACTTTAGTCAAAGATGGAACTGGCTGATAAAATTACAATAATGGGACAATCCATACATGAACAATAAACACCATAACACAACGAAAAAATGTAAGAAAGAACTATCCGCAGAGAGAAAGAAAAATAATGATAAATGAAGGATGGAACTATGGTGAAGCGTGATGAAAAATGTAAAATGATAGATGACTAAAAATAATGATTAAGATGATGATGATGATGATGATGATATATATATATATATATATATATATGTGTGTGTGTGTGTATATATAAACCAATGAGTCTTAGGGGAATTTGTATATTTGTTACTTGCATGCTAAAAAGCCACCAGATCTGTCTCAAATCTTGTTTTTAGTCTTTTCCTTTCTCAATTACCATAGTTGCCTGTTTACTACATAAGCTACCGAGAAAAGACCCCGCCAAGGCAAACAAAAGTTTACAGGAGATTCTTTAACTGTTCTTTTGCAATTAAATTTTGCGTTACAATAGTTCTATTCGATAAGCCAATGGGCTATCTTCAAAAAATTACGATTGTGTGTTAGAACACCAGTTGGGAAGCAATTAAATCACAGATCTTTCAGGAGTCCAGGGTTTGTGTAAAAATGATTTATGTAAAATATAAAATTACAATAAATAGAACTCTTAATAACCTTTTTATTTTCGGTCAGGGCGTAAATAAAGTGTAATACACAAATGGTGACGTTGACTGCAATGTAGAACCACAAATGTATTGTCAAAAAGGTCTGAGGGAATACTTGTCAATTTGAAAAGCTTGCTTGACTGAGGCCCCAGGGCTCTATTGTTACTTTGTACATAGCATTCTCGTAGTCGGTCTAAACAAATTTTGCCACTTCGTTTATCAGATCAACCGATACCACTTCCAAATATGATGACCGATGTATTTCACTAGTTAAATATTAATTTTTATTTTATTTTGGTTTCAACGTCATTTTCCCCCAGTAAGTGGGGTTCAGACGGTGCCCTTCAAAGGGATTTTGTTTTGGCAGTGAAAAATTTCTTGGTCGGGTGCCCTTCCTGGCCCTAACCAATGGCTTTTTCTTTTTTAAAATTCTTTTCGCCTGCTCGGGGAAGTGAACCTGGAACCTCTTGGTTAGGGTGCAACTGCACTAACCATAAAACCACGGGTCATCCTAAAAAAATTCATATCCTCATAAAATGGAGGGTTGAATCAATTCAATTACATGCTGAACATGAACTCTACATCTCAACTGTTCTTCCAATAGTTAGTTATGGCTGTGACACGAGGATAAGTATTAATAAGATAACAATGGAGAGATGGGTATGTTGCATTAAAGCTGTCTGTGCAAAATTCTGAAGATACTATGTATACAAAGGTAACATCAAGAATCAAAATGTATGGTAATGTCCAAACTGAAGCGATATAAGTGAGTGTACTGCAAACAAATGCGTTTAATTCATGGATACTGTGATTGCTTGCTTTTCTATATGCCGGCTGACTTGAGATTGGATACTACATGGAAGTCAAAGATCTCAAAGAAGATTCATAAGATATGGTAACTATTAGTGAGGAGGCTTTACATTTCAGGAAAACACACTGGTATAAGGGTCCTTTACTTGCAGCAGGCAGGATAGTGCAGGGACGAATTGTTGCAAATTGTCTGCTGTAAAAAACACAAGGTAACAAGTAAAATAGACTATAGAAAATGTTAGAGAACCACAAATGTCAACCAGGCCTTAACATGGTAAAAAGTACATTTATGAAATATTGACTTAAAGTTTATAAACAACCATTCGCCAGCGTAAGCTGTTATTTCTATACGATTACAAAACAGGATGTTGCAGTGAATTGTCTTGCTATATGTTTGGTACAACAATCAAGCTTTCTATCTTGAATTAATCAACTACCGAAAAATAAAACAGTGTCATTTCTATAGCTGTTTGTAAAAATATTGAAACAGCATTGGTGTTTCACAATAACATAACTGTTGAACTTCATTTTCAATCCCCGCTTCAAGAAACTTTTGTATTGTTTCAGATCGCCAGTAGCATATGAAATGATACACGTTCAATTTAGTAATCCGTTTTTGCGTAATAACGACACACAAGCTTAATTCCCATACACACCAGCCATGGGATTCTTTCTTAATCATTATGTAGGATAAAATGGGGGAGTTTTAAATATCCTAACATGCTTTAATAGTCTTATAAGCAAAGGATTTTACACCCAAAACATTAACAAGGGAAACATATTTTCTCATTCTTAAAGTTGAAGCAGAAGGCGAGAACATTTAAAGGTGGGTTTTCGCCTCCGGAAAGAAATTCCGAATACATTTACAACCTGTAATTTTCCACGAGTCCGACTGCATCATTCAATGTATGCAGTTCTACCTGCAAAACCCAGTAAGCTTTAAAAACCCTCTACCTAAATTGGTCATTAACAAATTCCTTTATTCATATTGTTGGAAATCCGGATGACCTGGGAATAATAATTGAAATAGTACATATTTAAACCTACAAATAATGTTTGCATTAAAAAAGCTTGAGTGCAGAAGAAGGAGGCTAAGTAATTATCCTTGTGTCTAAACTAAATTCCTAATATCACACAAACCTGGACTATTGCCTTCCAGAATATCAAACACCTTTCTTAAGGGTCTCATGGCAGCTTCTTTACACACCAGGCAAACGTCAGAACCAGAATACCCCTCCATTCTCTAAAGAAAGTAGAACAAAACGAAAATGGAGCGAGACATTTAACATGTTGTCTATGCGGCACTTGTTGTCTATTCCTCCCCACCCAAAAGATTAAGTAGACTTTTCTCCTATAAAAATTTTTTTTCCCAAATAAATTATATATCAAACGAAAGAGCATTTATATCTCTATAATCGATGTAAATATCTTGTTCAAAATTGAATATTAAGTTGGTCAACTAAAATGTTTATAGGACAAAAGTCCACTTAATCTTTTTTTAGGGAAGTGTGTGTGTGTGTGGGGAGGGGGGGAGGGAGGGGGGATGACAGCAAGTACCGTTATTTTTTATTAACTTTTATCCAAAATGCACTGATTCAAGAGATTGTTATAACTTGCCCATCTTTTCTATCATGTCTGTCAAATAACTGTAAACTACTTTCAACTTTTGTGCAACAACAGAAGCTCTTATATACCCGTTACAAAAATACTTCTATCGTTGAAAATACAATAATGCATTTGTATTAAGGAGGAAATCCTAATTGTAGTGCAGCTATTGGGAAGCTATGTGCAATGCCTTTCGCAGAAAAAGCCAAACGTGCACACCTTCGGCCTCTTCAAAAATCCCCCCTCAGTTCTCAACTATGTAAAAAAAACTATTTATTAGATTTCAGGATTTTAAAAGCTAGATATTTTATACCGCATAGTCTGTCACATACATTGTTGGAGTAACCATTACTCAACACAATTTGCTTTGTTTTAATATTTTGAAAAGTGATCATTTAATTTTGCTCAAAACGACTGAGCCACCCCCAGTTACATAATGGTTTTGTAGTATCGATGAATCGAAGACCTAATTCATTGGATGTTAGCTTTGAAAATGTTTTCTGCCAATGAATTGGTGCTAAACCAATGGCTTCGAGCTTGGCTAATATGTAGGTTATTATAATAAAACAATTATTTAAGTCTACACAAAATGTAGATATTCTTACTTAATGTAAATTGTCCGATGACACTCGCTATATTTAAAAAATCAACTACACAGTACAAAGTATATGCTTAATCTTAGCACGCTCCATCCATTGTTAGTGTTTACTACTGAAAAACAACGGGGTGTTTCATAACCAGTTTATGAAGTTATAGTGAGAGTTATAGTGAAAACTGCCATTTTTTTAAAAAAACTAGTGTACTTCAAAAGGCAGCCTTCATTGGCCACTACATGCGGTGGAGCTCATTAGTTCCAAGCAGTTCAAAAATAGCACTAAAAAAAGTTTGGTTTACTACACTGTCGTTATTACCTTTCCTGAAAAATTGTCAGAGAAAAAGATAAAATTATGTAAATTCAGTCAAGTAATGGTTAGGCTTTCGACGTTCGATAAGAAGCTCGAGCATCGGTTCGATGACCAGCGTGAAACAGATCGCTCAAGCGAAAAAATGCCTTGTCGATAAACAATTTTCAGTCGTATTTCTTATTTTTCGATTAAGTATAGCACCCCACGTTTCTTTTTTATCTGAATTTTGTCATCTTTGCCCAATATTACTCGAAATAAATACAGAAAGGATAATAACCATATCTCTCATATTAATAGATGCCGCTATTTCTTGTTTGTATATGGTTAATGACGTCACTCGATAAGAAGAAGCCATTGTTTACTGTTCCTGTGTCTTTTGTTGGACATTTTTATCTTCTGATTATTGTGTTATTATCGATAAAAAATTCAATTTGACGCACAGCTATTATACCGAGAATCAGGATGAAGGGAGGAAAGTCAAGAACTGCGTTTGTGAAAAAGAATGGTGCTTCAGGTTGGGTACGAGAAATCTTTTCATTTAGGAGGCCTGTTTTCACTGAAGGTTAATCTTGAAGAAAAAGTGCTCAGGCGAAATCAAACTCAACATGACAACCAAGTGGTTGAGTGAGGAAAGTTCAGCCAACTTCCAAGCCTAGTAATGGTTGACCTAACGAAGAATTAGCCAAAGCTATTCGGTATAAATTATCCAGCTTTCAATCCAGCTACTTAAAAGGACTCCCAAAGATGCTCTATATATACCTAACTATTCTGAATTGGCTTGGTTTTAATCAAAAATTTGAATATCAAATTACCGAATGCTATTGTGCCCACTACACCCAAGGTAATTTTCACGTCACAAAAAATGATTTCTTCATCAATAAAGAACGTCTTAGTTGCCACCAATTTAGGTATGCTTGCTTATGAGTTTATTTTCGATTATGATGCTAGGCACGTAGATCGAACGCCCTTACGTAGATCGAACGCCCTTACGTAGATCGATCGAATAAAACAACATGTGCACGGTGTTTAGAGAGAAATACTGTGTCAATCGAGTTGGTCAAAAAGTCAGTACAAGCGTGTTAGCCAAACTGTGATTTTTTATGCGCACATGGTAACAATTTCTAGAACAAATAGTTCAAAGTCATTGGTAGAACTTGGTCTGCTTTTTACTTTCGCGCACTTGTGGCCAATCATATTCAACCTTGATCACTTCCTCTTTGTACGCAGAAAATTTTTGTATCTGGTCTTTAATTGCTTTAGGCAATCCATCACAAAAAGTCTCCTCACTCTTCTTGTTGTTTTCTGCATTGACAAAAATATGCTTGACTTGTGTTTCTCACACTGGTGTCTAAGGGTAGTCATGTGCCAAGGCAAAAGCTTTAACCTAACATTGATTAAAATATACATGCCAGTAATGACTTTGATTCAGTTTTATAACAATTGCTTGTTTGTATTATACGAAAACTGAACTAAAATATTTCACTTGGTAACATGTGAAAATTAGGAGTACCACAGTTCCCAAAACTCTATCTTTTTGCTAGAACAAAAAATATTCCACAACAAGAGTACATATAACCGTTTCGATTTCTCAAGTCGGGAACCCGAGTCTTGGCTCAGAACACCATGCTTGTAGCATTCCAATCCTTTCTGATATGAATTGAAGATTAAATGATTGATAAGGCCACATCAATGTACTTATGGCCCAGTGTCCTGCTCTAAGTACGCTTTAAAGAAAAATAATTTCCAATCACCTTAACACCAATAGACCAAAATTGGCGTATCTGTGAAGCCGTGACAGCCAGTAGTAGTACAAGTTTTTGGACCTTGCATTTTAATATAAACGCTGTAAAAGTTGACTTGACATAGATGGGTTGGAAAGGTTATGATCCAAAAAAACAACACAATTGAAGGAAGTTAAACTAATAGTCAAAAAGTATTTGTTTGTCAAGGGTAACGTGAAGAATTAAAAAAGAAACAATAAGGAGCTGAATCCTAAGCCGAACCAATTATTCATATCTAGGTGAGCAAAAACGAGCTTTACATGAAACAGCTGGAGCATCGGAGTAGTGCTTCAGTGACTTGTAACGACGAAACCATTTAATCAGCCATTCAAGTCTGGGTGAAAACATTTTGCAATGAGTTTCATTGTAAAGGCCAACAAACTTCTACAATATTGGGATCTTGGATATCATAAAGTATGGGCCCCTAAAATTCATATGAATATAGAAGTTGTCAAAAGAGTAAGTAAAAGCATTCTATGCTTCATACAATAACTTACTGTTGCCAGATCATCGTAATTCAAAAATGTTTTCAATTCTAGTCCTCCTTCTTTTGATGGTATGACTGGAGGTAGATAATGCTGAATCATCTTTTTTCTTGCTTCAAGGTTTGGTAAACCTACCATGATTCTCTTTTCAAGTCTTCTTAACATAGCATGGTCGAGTTCCCTGGAATAGGTACATACATGTGCAAGCTACAAAAACTGTCATCTCAAGTATCAACAGTTAAAAACTCCCTTCTAGAAAACACTTGATGGTAATATGAGAGGACAGAACTAACTAAGACAAGGAGGTATATCAAAAAAACGTTTGATTTAGAAAACGTTAAAGTAAGTAGTTCCCTGGGAATAACGTATGTCTTCCATTTTATGGTCAGTTAAGAATAAAAAGTGTGCTGGTTGCGTTGTCGTAGTACTGCATTTTCGTGGTATCGCTATGCTAGTTATCTATTTGTTCTCTCTCTCATTCTCTCTGTCTCTCTGTCTCTCTCTCTGTCTCTCTCTCTGTCTCTCTCTCTCTCTCTGTCTACCTATCATCTCTCTCTCTCTGTCTACCTATCATCTCTCTGTTCTGAGAGAGTGGGGGAAGCGAGGAAGGGTGAGAAAATTGCAGGGGGCAAATGTGACAAGTTGTAGGAACTGATGAAAAAATTCTTTGGTCTTTTATCTTACCTTACTTTACAGAGAATTATTTTATTTTAACAAATCAATATCTTTGGAAGTTTAAATGATTCATCAGGAGAAAGACTTCTATAAATTAGTTAAGGCGAAGNACTCACTCAACTGCACACAGAAAACCACTAACGCAACAAGTGTCACACTCAAGAATACACAAACTCTCTCTCTCTCTCTCTCACTCTCTCTCTCTCTCTCTCTCTCTCTCTCTCTCTCTCTCTCTCTCTCTCTCTCTCTCTCTCTCTCTCTCTCTCTCTCTCTCTCTCTCTCTCTCTCTCTCTCTCTCTCTCTCTCTCTCTCTCTCTTCTCTCTCTCTCTCTCTCTCTGTCTACCTATCATCTCTCTGTTCTGAGAGAGTGGGGGAAGCGAGGAAGGGTGAGAAAATTGCAGGGGGCAAATGTGACAAGTTGTAGGAACTGATGAAAAAATTTCTTTGGTCTTTTATCTTACCTTACTTTACAGAGAATTATTTTATTTTAACAAATCAATATCTTTGGAAGTTTAAATGATTCATCAGGAGAAAGACTTCTATAAATTAGTTAAGGCGAAGGGGCGAAGTGAAAGCATAAATACAGTGTTATTCGTGAGTTTTAAAAAGCCTACAGAAGTTAATTCTCAAGACAGACATGAAATAATATAACAGTTAAAAAAACGTTTAAGTAGTATTGTTCTAAACACTAAACATTTCCCCACACTCACGTAGCCTATTTATATTGTAAAGTGCTGTGGAAATTTTCGAAAAAAGTTTGCAAATTAAAGTAACAAGAGTAGTGAGATCTACAACAAGCAGTTAAAAAACGTTAAAACCATATTCGATGTGAAGAGTTTGCGACATTAATACAACATTAAGCAATAGTTAATTTTTAAAGTTAAACTTTTAATATCTGTGCAACTGTCACATTAACATTCAACATGACGATGGCCTTTCCAAGAGGTTATTTAACAAAGAAGTTTTTCAGTGTCTTGGTATACAACATACTGATTTAAATGGGAAAATATGTTCTTTTAAGAAATGCTATGGAATTCATTTACTTTATATTACAGTTTATTGCACTTTATGCATATATACATTTTTCCTTTATCAATAAAAAAGTAAGGTGTGTGTGTGCATATTTATGTGGATGCGTGTTTGTGTGTTTAATCTCACTATCATACACACGAGAGACTATCATACACATGAAATACATCATAATCCAAATGCAAGAGAAAGATATCTACACGATGAATATGGGATTCGATTCGATTATATCCTTACCAGGGCAGATTCGATGCTGCTAACAAAAACACCAAATCATCTGAGCGCGACAAACCATCCATCTGAACCAGAAGTTCTGTTTTCATTCTACGACTGCCTTCGTGCTCCCCACTTTGGAAAAATACAAGAAAAACAAATATCACATTAACATCAACTAAAATGTTACAATTTTACAATGACAGGGTTATACGAATGCAAACTATCAAGAACTTTTACAATAATGGAAATAATCTATTTGTCGCAACTCTATTTTTCAAATTTATTTTTAGAAACGTTTTATATTTAACTATTACAAAAAAAGTCAATGTTACCTCATAGTAAAGGAGACAGCAATTATTTGCCTGATAAAAGGCATATGTTCTAATAATATAATTTAATCTAATATTTATTAATAAAAAGTAATAACAATAACAAGTGCAGCAAATATTAATAACAGAAATACAGGAATACTAAAAACACTAATGATACTTCTACTACTACTACTACTACTACTACTACTACTACTACTACTACTACTATTACTATTACTACTATTACTACTACTATTACCATTACTACTATTACTACTACTATTACTACTACTATTACTACTATTACTATTACTACTATTACTTCTATTACTACTACTACTATTACTACTACTATTACTACTACTATTACTACTATTACCATTACTACTATTACTACTACTATTACTACTATTACTACTATTACTACTACTACTACTA
>RDPX01000365.1:673166-683187 GCA_003991215.1 Morbakka virulenta
AAGTGAAAATAATTGATGTAGCAATACCAGGAGATGTGAGGGTAAATGAAAAAGAAAGAGAAAAGATCGAAAAGTACAGAATGTTGAAGGATGAAATAGCAAGATTATGGAAGATGAAACAAGTTACTGTGATCCCAATTGTGGTAGGAGCGTTGGGTGCTGTCAGTAAAAACTTTGAAAAATTTGTAAGAGATATAGGGATCTACATGAAAATTGAACACGCACAGAAAACAGCTTTGTTAGGAACAGCGTGGATATTAAGACTTGTACTTGACTGCTAAATCCGAAGGAGAAGGAATGTGTGGTTGCCCATACAACTTGTTGTTGTACGTGATCACATATAAAATAACCGAGAAGAAAGATCAATCTCGAGATCTTGAATTCATAATAACAATAATAATATAATTAAGATGTTTTTTACATTATTGTGTATGAGCTACTGACACTTTTCCAAAAATTGTTATGCTACTAATTTATACAGAAAAGCCATTTAAATAAGCAAAATTATTCTAGTTGAATAAGTCTATGAGTTTATAACTCAACATCAAGTAGCTGAGCATTATTAAGAAGTCACTGCCACTGTAACATTGTGAATAAGAGGGTGTTTTGTCCACACTGACATGGACACAAAGAGTACTTGTTACAAAATTTCTTGAGATTCTGTTTGCTTCTGTATGATGGTGCAGCTATCTCATTACACAAGAAAAGCTTCTAGTGTTCCTTTCTAAGGTTATCTGCACTTGAAATGACATTACTTGCTTTTTCAAAGTGAGGAGTAATGACACTGTTATGAGGTGGGGCTTGATACTGTAAAGCTCTATTGAGGTACTGGACACTGTAAATTGTTTTCCTATAGGTGATTATAATGATAAACTTGTCACTCACAAGATTAGATTGCTTTCAGTCATTGCTTACACTTTATCAGTGTGATCTGCTTTCAGCAACAACAGTCATCATGTTTTAAAAGTTCTCATTGAGTCCATTAAACAGTAAATGGTACCAGAAGTGGGATAAATCAACATATAGATTTTCAATAGTATCAAATTTGAGGTCTGAACCATATTAAAAATGGAATATCTGAAGCCTCTGGAGGAACTTGCCATTGAAAACAATCAACTTCCAACTCTTTGGAATGAATGGAAAGATTAATGGCAAAGTTATTCCCTTACAAGCAGTGTCACAGAGAATTTGATCCAAGTTGTCATTCCCTGTCATGTTCTTAACAAAGCTGCATTGAAAGTTCTCACTCATCTCCAAAGAGGACCACACTGTCTCTTGTGTTCTTCTCGGCTTTGATTTCCATTGTGAACCAAGGAAAAACATCAGGTCTGGATGATGCTAACTCCATACTACAGGATAATTACCACATCCATTTTACGTTTTTCTCAGAGATTTTTGTACAATGATGACAATTGTGAATTTTTGACATGGAATCCCTTATTACAGATCTAGTTAATTTTGAACTAGAAATTGCACAGCTAAGGAAACAAATCCTTTGTCAGCCTAATCTCACACTGGACAAAGCCACTGGCATTTGTCATTTAGCTGAGTAGTCAGCATTTCAAGTCACAATGTTAAGCAATGACATCACCCAGGAAAACAACATGGGTGAAATACACGCATGACACATGAAGACAAAACAAACAAACAAACTAAAAGCTCACTTGGGGTCAGTGCAAAAAAAACCTGGGTAAACATCATGTTCCTTGTACAATTCAGCACTTGGTGCAATGTGTCATGCCTGTCAGAAGAGGAACCATCTGGCAAAGTACTGCTGGAGCAAGAGCTAAGGTTTGCTCAGTGGATACACATGACCTTTACCTTAGTCATGTGCTGTCTTCCATGTCAGGTATAGCCACTGAGCAGCTGAAATGTGTTTGCCCCACAAGTCCAAATACCTTAATGTCAAAGTTAAAATGAACCATCAGCATGTTGTCTTCAAGTTGGATATGGGAGCTAAATGCAGTATCCTTTCGGTGATGATGTTTAAAGATGTACCAATGTCTGGCTTTGACTGGATCTCCTTGACAATTGTAAATCATCTTAACCACAATCAATTTTTTGATAATTTGTTGCTTTGTACTATTGACATCTATAGGTAAAGTGTAGGTTTGGATGTTGGTACCAGTGTTTGTTTTTTGTGATTTATCAATCTCTACAGAGAAGAGTACGAGTGTCTTTGCTGAGGTGTGTTTCTATAATTTAAAAGAGCAGAAAAAAAGTAATTTGACATTTTTAGCATGTTCTTTGCTACTTTTACAACAGCTTTAGTTCATCCTTGAGAATGTTTTGGATTTGTTGTCCATGTGGCATATTTCTGGTATACATTCATGAACAAAATGTGCTTTGGTATAGTTGATGACTGTGGTAGCTAGTGTGTTTGGAAGGTGATTAACCTCAATCCAATCAGAAAAATGGCAAACAAGACAGGCATTATGTTCATACAAAGAGATCCTGGCTTACAATCTGTCAGGGAAGCAATGGTAATGAAAATATTGGCTGTTTTTGCACTGTATTCTGAAACTTTGTACATTCAGAGGAAGAATTGCATACATGTGTTGGCTATATCCTTCAACATATGTGGCCAAAGCAATACTTCCTTTGCCATTCTGGTATTTGACAGTTTGCTTCTGGTAGGCATGAAAATTTTGAAGCATGTCATATTTAATGGCTTCAGGAATCAAGGTGTGGTTTTCTTTGTATTTAAATCTATTACCTATGGTCATCTCATCACAAAAATTCCAGAATGGTTTTAGAATATGATCAAGAAGTTGAATTTCCTCTTGCCATCCTTGTTAAAATTGTGATATACAGTCATTTAAATGTATCATCATTCTTTGTTACTCAAAGAATTTTCAACTTGATATCATTTTCAAGTTGGTAATGATGTTGTGGGTGTTCAGTTTCTGTCTCATGCCAGAAAACCTTAATGGAATTGACATTATATGTAGGTGGACAGTCAAGTGGTGCTCTGGATAAGGTGCCTGCTATGTGTAGTGAAGTTCTTTTCTGATAAGCCAGTTTGAATTGGCACATTTGAAGCCTTAAAAACATCCTTTGAAGTCTTGTTGGTACATGGGTGAGAAGGTTTCTCTACAATTATCTCCAATGGTTTGTAGTCACTGCAGACTTCAATATCTGGATGACCATATAGCCAGTGATGAACTTTTGAAAATTCATTACATGTGGCAAAGGACTCTTTCTCTCCATGTTAGTTAAAATGAATGATTAAAAAGCAAATGGTTGCAGTAGTTTATTATCATTTTTGTAGCAGTTGTCATAAGGAACAATTAACTATAACATAATCTTTGACTCTTCAACATTGTTATTTTATTGAGTTAGGCCTCCCTTCTGGCAGCATTACCTAAGCCCTTNCCAATGGTTTGTAGTCACTGCAGACTTCAATATCTGGATGACCATATAGCCAGTGATGAACTTTTGAAAATTCATTACATGTGGCAAAGGACTCTTTCTCTCCATGTTAGTTAAAATGAATGATTAAAAAGCAAATGGTTGCAGTAGTTTATTATCATTTTTGTAGCAGTTGTCATAAGGAACAATTAACTATAACATAATCTTTGACTCTTCAACATTGTTATTTTATTGAGTTAGGCCTCCCTTCTGGCAGCATTACCTAAGCCCTTATCACAGGTAGCTCCCAGATTACAAAGTATTCTTATGCATCTGCAAGTGCAGATGACAAGGAGTCACCTATTAAAGAAATGGTTTATAGTGTTGTTGCCAACACATTCCAGATGAAAAAGATTGTATTTCATGTTAAAGGAAACCATTGACTAAATATTAATTATTAATGGGCAACAAAAGTATCTACAAAGTGCACATGCTTTAGACAACATGTACAAACCATTTAATGAATTGAAATGTTGGCTGATACACATGTTACTTTTGTTGACTAACAGCATACAAAACAGGAACAGTGATTAAGCTTTTGAAGAGCCTTGTTATGGTTAATGTCATTTAATAATATTTAACACTTAAATCTTTCAAAGGTTAATTGCTCTACTCCATATGGAAAAATTTTTATATTCAGAACATTTTGATGTTGTTCTTAATACATAGGGTCCAGATAAGTCATGGATATATCGAGAACAAACTTTTATTGGTTTTATCTCATCAATTATTATGACTGTGAAAACTGTGAACAAACTTGATATCCTAGTTAAGGATATTTAACCTATTGTGTTTGAATATATCTCAGAATGTAATGATAATGAATCATCAATCCAAGTACTAGAATCAATGCTTGTACTAACAAATGAAAAGTTTGCTAGACACTTGTTAGCAACATGACCACAACAAACTGGTAAGACTCCAGATGCTCATTTAAATGATTTGAAATTATTACCCAAGGACTGTCAGTTTGAAACAGCAACAGCAAAATCTATAGATAGCAAATGATATGTGATGTGTTTATTAATGGAATTTATTCAGAACACAGAATAAACACAGAGTATCTTTTAGAAAACAACCCATTGGTGTTTGAATTGGCTTTTACACAAGCACACTCACTGGAAATTGCACAGAAATCACCTGATCAGTACAATGCTATTTTGATGATAAATACTATAAGTATTGATGATTGATCATCTGACTTAAATGCTATTGCAACTAAATATACATGTTTCTTTTGTGGAGGCCCACATGACTGTTGGCTATGCCCTGCAAAGGATGCTATGGGCCATAACTGGGAGAGGCCTAGGCATTACTAAAGTTTATCAATCAAAATGCAACAAATTATCTTCAAAAGCGACCTTGGCTTTTATCCATCCTGTATCAGCTACAAATTCCAACATCTAAAATGCCTGAGAGTCTACAGAAAACAACAATTAATGCATATGCCATTGGTAAGCAAGTAAGTACCCTAATTGACACCGGAAACTCAGACATTTTAATTTGTGAAAGGTTTGAACAAGAATTCAATTCAAGTTCTTGAAAATGTCATTGTAGATTTATGAATCAATAACACAATTTATGGTTAGGCAAATATAATAATTGGACATGACATTCTGAGCCAACACCAACATTTAATTGTAAACTTTAGTGGAAACAAGTCTCCCCTTTTTGTTGGTTGGCTATCAACTATGAATGTACAGCCAGTACTTCTCCTTGGTATGGCCAAGAGCTTACAACAGTTACTGAATGACATAAAACATATAGTGATTGACTACTTACAGACAATTAATCAGTGTACTCAATTAGATGCCTACCCATTGCAACATATAGATGACCAAATTAGTGAAATTGTCAAAAACTCTAATTTTACCTTAAAGACGTGTATTATCAAATACATATATGCCTTTAAAGCAGCTGAAAAGCTCCACCAACCAAAATGGTTACCATTCAAAGTCACAAATGGAGTGATCTGTTTTCAGAAAAACAACAATAGTTTAATTGTGCAACACTTTCTAAAGAAAATGGATGTTTCTTTGGAAAATGTGACTATTGCTGGCAAAGATGAAACTAGAGATTAGTAAAATTATGCAAAACAACCCATTTGCTTGTAACCTATAAAAGTTGTATTTTTGACTGAATATCACTGGACTTTTGGGGGGACTGTTTGAAAAATAGGGCTTAGTGAAATTATTAGAGTTCTTATATTGAAAATAAAACATCATTGAAAATATTTAAGAGTAAATTAATTAAACTCTTACCCTTCATCATTCAAAAAATGTAAAATCAAAAGTAACAGGTTTCTTTTTCTTTGTTCACTTCTTTGTTCTTCCTAATCAAATAAAAAACAACTACTGTAATTTAATACAACAAACGTTGTTGCAGTATTTGCACATTGCAGAACACGTTTAAACTACATATTTAAAAAAAACACTACTAGAGATTCCAGAACATCAAAAAAAGAGTTATTTTATTTAGTTTACTTCATTTAATTAAAACATTGTTGCTGACACCGTCAATGAGCCAGTTTCATCAGTATTCGGAGATTTCAAAACTAAAGCTATATTATGGTACATGATTGGATCTGTGGTTTTGATCACAACCACTGCAAACGGTAGACCTCAGTTGCCTATTAATATTCAATTTTACTACCAAATTCCCTAAATCATAGGCAGAGTATGTCAAATAAATGGATTTTTGAAAAAAAAGTTACATATGGCCGTAAGTACCAATATTCCTTCGCTATTCAAGATCTTCTCAAGACAATTCATTGATGCCTGAATACAAAAACAAAATGAGAACCTAACTGCTGAAATACAAGTGTCCTCTAACCACAAAAAGGAAGTGTAAAATTTACTAAAAATAAAAAATATAAAGCGAAACTCAAGCAATGTTTGGTTAAAAGGGTAGAGCGTACCAGCTATACACTGATAAACAATTTGATATACTCTGCGATACCTTCTCATAATACTCAAAAACTGGTGAAAGTGTGGTTGATACTTCAGTCAGTAATTATTTTAGTTAAAACTGCAGAGCTTTGCCGGTTTAAGTTTTTACAGGCTCTAGTGATTTTTTAAAAACACAACCATCTTATAATCTCTTAATAATTTATAACTCCTTGAACAGATTAATTAAAAACGAGAATCAATGTAAAACATTAACATGGAACATTTATCTACTTGAAAAACAACGTACTGAGACCCTTGCTTCATTTGAGGACTTCAGGTGCATATAGCTTAACTCCTGTGTCATGTTTTCATCAATATGTAGTTTGTCTCCTTGGAAATGTCGTGCAGAAAATAAAATGTTGAGAATATGCAGTCAGTGATGATTTCAAATCATGTCCATTGATGTTGTTATATCGACAAGTGCTATTATAAACTCTAACAGCATTGAATATTAATTCCAAATACACAGTTAATCTGAAGACTTCCAATGGTGTCAGAACAACTGCAAAAACAAGTCTGTGAGCTCAAAAAACCAATGTGAAAAGACAGACACGCAGAAACAGAAGCCATCTTGGGAAACTGTCCTGCTTTCTGTTGTTTTGATTTCAAGGAAACCAGCCTCGTGTTCGAAAATCAGTCCTCCTCTCCATCAAGGAATAAGCATCGGAACATCCCTTCAGTCAACTGAGACTGAAAAATAACCCGAGTCCGGAGTTGCGGATCAAATTGCGGAGATCGAACCTGCAGCCATAAGATGGCATAGGATGACAATTGACACCCTTGGAGAAATGATGATCAGCTTTTTGCCTGCCCTGAAAATTTTTCTGCAAATTTTTTCACCATCGCCTTATCTCTGTAATTGAAGAAAGATATTCCAAGATTTTGGTCAGAGTGAATTTTTGATTTTACGAGACAGTTAACTTATTCCCTTCGCACGTCTTTGCCTATGCTTTGATTAGGTATGATAAGGATCCTATGACAAACGATTCTATGCTCAACATTCGTTCATCTCATTCGTTGGTCAGACTGTGACCGAAGGAACAACAAAAGCAGTAAGGTACAAGGCTCAAGAAGAAAACAATAGTTGAAGTGATGAAAAAAGCACGAACTTGCTCAGAAGCCTTTACTTCACCAAAGTTCTATTTGGTTACCTTTAAACACTAGGCTTACCTTTAAACACTGGGCTACCCATTCTCCTTACTCTTAGGCCTTATTTGGCAACAATTTCATTAAACTTAGCCATGAAGGATCTTGGAAGAATGGTAACTGCTCGGAATACTTCATGGTAAAATTTAATTTTTTTTATTCGTATTTTGAATCGTAAGGTGCGTCTCCTTCTGCTATTTGTCAGTCAAAAATAATTGTTTGCTATATTGAATAGTGTCATGCTCTCCATGACAACAAAAAGTTATTGAAAGGTGTCGGCAACTGTTGACCGAAATTTCCCCCTACTTCTCCTTTTCTTCGCTCATTCACTTTTTCTGATTTTGCACCTTTGTTGATTGCATGAAAGGCATGTTTTACACTGCTTCTGAAATTATTTTTTTCATCAAGATACCAAACCCAAATACTTACTCCACAGTGACAAAAAGGCCACAATTAACCTGAATAGACATGTTGAAGACAGCAAAGGAGAAACTATTAGTTGCAGCTAGAGGTTATGCCGAGAATAAGGATACTGAAACAGAAAATAAGTTTAAGAGAAGGGACAAATAAGAAAGGAATACCAACTGGAAAGAGAAAGTGTTGCATAGACAAACTGAGGATATGGGATACAAATATCAATAACTGTGATTGAAAGAAAGAGACTTGAAGGGAGAAACCGAAGCAACAAGATAGTAAATATAGGATGTGTGGTAAAGCAGATGAAAGGATCGATCACATCTTAAGTGAATGTAGTAAAATGGCACAACAGGAGTATAAACGCAGCCATGATTCGGTAGGAAAGAAGACACATTGGGAGGTATGCAGGAAATACGGTCTTGAAACGAAAGAAAAATGGTATGAACATGAACCACAAGCTGTGTACGAAAATGAGGTGTATAAGACGTTGTGGGACTTTTCAATGCAAACAAACCATCTTTTTGAAGCAAGAAGACCGGATATGGCTTTTGTGGACAAGAAAAACAACAATTGCCAGATTGTAGACTTTGCTGTTCCGTACTATACCAGTACGAGTGAAAAAGAAAGAGAAAAAATATTGGGGTGGCAAAAAATAGCAAGGAAACTGAGAAAAAACTGTGGAACCAAAGAGCGAAATAATTCCATTTATAATTTGAGCGCTAGGAACAACACCAAAAGCATTGAAAAAAGACTGAAGGAGATTGGGATAGCTACCAAAATCGTAGAATTACAAGACTGTGTTGCTACACTCTGCCATAATCCTCAGACGAATGCTTGAGATTTAAGGAAACTTGTTGTTACCAAAATTCAGGAACATAATCTACTAATCAGTTTAAAAAAACAACAACATTATGTGAAATCAGTGTGTAAAGAGGGATGATAATGATGGTAATAATAAAACTTTATTATTTACATAGCTTAAAATTGCATATGGATATTAACTAGTACGCTTTACAAACTAAAATAATAAACACTAACGATAAAAATATATATTCTATATATTAATAAGTAAAACTATACAGAAATAAAAATGAAATAAATTTTCAATAAAATTCTATTCATAAGCAAGTTTAAAAGTGTGCGTCTTAAGCTTAGATTTAAATTCAGTAACGTTATTTTCATCTTTAATATCAAGTGGAACACTTTCACAAAATTGGTGCAGATGTACTAAACGCTCGTTCATCTGGCCTCTTTTTCATTATGCCAGCTGGATTTTGTCAGAACGACCATTATTACTTGAACAAATACTGCAAACAGATTTCTCCTTAAGACAAACAAGATTATTCATATATGATAGGTCATTATCCTGTAAAACCTTGGAAGTAAATAAAATTATTCTGAAAATTATTCTGTACTTGACAAGCAGCCAGAACAGTTGAAACATTATAGTTAAAATATGTAAAAACGTGAAATATTTGACATCAATTTAGGAGCTGCATTTTGAGCACGCTGAAGTTTATTTATTTAAAATTTTGGTAGGCCTCATAATAAACTTTTACATTAATCCAATCTCCTCAGAACTAAAGCCTCAAAAAGTGTTTTTGTAGCCTCAAACGATAAGTATTTCCTAATACGTCTAATATTATGTAACGAATAGAACGTTAAATTGCATGTTTTAGCTATATGTGTTGTAAAAGTAAGATAAGAGCCAAACCAGAAACCTAAATTTCTAGTTTCGTCACTTCTTCTTCTTCTTCTTCTTCTTCTTTCGGCTTCTCCCATTAGGGGTCGCCACATCGGACCAGTCTCCTCCATCTCTGCCTGTCCTGGATGTCGCTCACAGACAGTCCCTTCTCCTTCATGTCTTCATTTACCGAGTCCGAGAACCTCCTTTTTGGTCTCCCTCGTCTCCTCTTTCCAGGTGGAGCCATGTTCATCACCTGCCTGCCCACATACTGTTCATCCCTCCTCATAACATGTCCAAACCACCTAAGTCTTGCTTTCCTGATCTTCTCTCCTACTTTTGCCACTTCTAGCGTTTCTCCCCTTGATCACCCCCCACTCTATCCTTCCTAGTTTTCCCAATGGAAAATCTCAAC